>DWEH01000556.1:0-11353 GCA_018245815.1 Apyrrothrix aesculapus | reverse complement strand
ATGAGATATTTGGCACTCGGTGCTCTCTGCCTACCTCGTAAGGGACCTGGCGTGAAGATATGTATGTATTAAAGAGTACGTATTAAATACGATTTTTGTTCGCAAGTGTACAGGCACCCTGTACACAACAACGCGTGAAAATGACAAGGCATTTTGCACCGTCACAAAATATAACAGGGGCGTATGACGAACTGGAGCTTAATTGAAGACGTTTTCAGTATTTTACAATAGAATAAGCTAAAATAAGCCACGGTGATTAATAAATCTGGCACAGATTACAGAGAAATATAGGTATATAGACAATTGGAGCTTTTTGAGGGAAATAGATTTTAATTGCGTTAGTGCTGTAGAGATTGGTTGCCAAATGGGATTCGTTAACATCACGCTTGTATCTCCCCGAAGAGGTAGGAGTACAGAGGACTGTAGTACACTTCCACGTTTCACCAGTTATGTTGTGCGTGCCACTATAAAATATCGGGTGAGCCTATTGCCATGCACCGGGCACAAATACAAACTCCGAGCTACTACTTACTAGGAATTTCAAGTAAAAAAAACCATACAGCACTAGACTCGGGGATCAAACCCAGGACCTCTCAATTGGCGGTTGCGCTTGCAAATACGCGACCAATGAAGCTGTCAATTCCGTTCACTTTTTATATCTTTATTGTCATTATCATTATCATATCAACCTTTTTATGGTTCCACTGGTGGACATGGGCCTCCGCTCAGAAATGAGAAGGGTTCAAGCCCTAACCCATATTTTCGTTATATTTTTCTGGAATAATAAAAATATTAGAATTTGACTGCCACGTTGGTCGAGTGGGCACGAGCACGACTGCCGACCAAGAGGTCCTGGGTCCATTGTTTCTAGAAAATCTAAGTTAGAAAAATCCAATAGTACTCGACTCGGGAATTAGATCCAAGACCTCTCAATTGGCAGTCGCGCTTGCAACCAACGTAATCCACGAGGCAGTCATATAACTTAATCTACTATGTCTATAAACTTAAACTCTTCTTCCTGCATATCGTATGCAAACACTCTATGTGAAAATCTTGTCACTACCACATTGTGCCTTTAACGTTTCTTACTTCATTCGTCACATATTTGACGAACGTGTCCGAAAAAAGCCGAACACGCACGAAATAAAATTGTTAAAGATGACTTTGATATTCTGATGAATAGCAAAGAAAAATTGAAGTGTTCCAAGTAAACTACAGTTTGACTTTTGGTAAGTGTTTGTTAAATACGCTGTCGTTCTGATGTGCTTAAGAGGTCGAATTACTTTTCTCTTTACATACTGATCCATTGGCTATTGCGGTTGTTGATTCACTGTCGAGCCAAACAGACGAACCTCGATTTTTGTACCGGAACGTTAACCCAGACATAAATGTCGCATAGTTTCAGTCAACAGTGTTTCACGCAGGTGGAACACCGCCATCCCCAGTTCGGTACTAATACATATCTATATTAGAAACCGTCCATAGGACAAAAAAACAAACTGATATTCAATCGAATTGTTATTTTTGTACAGGCTGTCCGAAAATAAGAGGTCCATCTGTAATAATAATAACATTGTCTAACGCACCACTGGTTATTTGATTTGATTTACATCAGTTAACAGCTCAATGAGCACGACAAACGTCAACATATTGAGGTTTTATATATGATTAACTTATTATTATTTTATTTGGATGCTTTGATTTGAATTTATTTTGCTGCGAATATGTGCTAGAATTAATACTGATGTGAATACAGGATACACTAGTTTATCTTGGCTGCTGGAATCTTTTGAGACTTTGAAGGCCTTTAATTATGTAGGTTTCCGCAATATCGTAGGATATTTGCCTGCTTCGGGAATTATTAACTGTTCTCTACGATACAGATCCATCAATTACTTAGATTGGTCGCTTACAGGTGGTATGGTAGAATTGGTTCAAGTGTTTTATTGTGAGATTTTCCTCTACTGGGTTAGATAGTGTTCATCCGAACAGGTTGTTTTGGTTCCAATTCTAGAGTATGAACAGCAGGTGTTTGAAACATCACCATTGTAGAAAATATGGCATTTTCGAGAGATACAATTAGTGAGATAATCCAATTCTGCATAATATAATTATAGTAAGTAGCGCTTTTTGTGTAGAGCCACTTTATCATGACATATTAGGGATTATGAGGAGAAAGATTACCTGAGATTATAGATATTAAAAATATAATTAATAAGTCTTGTGATCTGCATATGTATGTATGAAACAATTTATTATGTTCGGTGTATAGTAACACTGAGCAAAGTAACATTCTTTATTGTGGAGAAGAGAAGAAAATGGAAAGATGAAGATACCATTAAAATTAAGTGTACTCGTATATAAAAACACAAAGGTCCAATCACCAAAAAGGAAAAGAAACGAAAAACCTGATGAGCCCCACAATTATAAACTTTGACCTCCAATCGTTCAAGGAATAAGTAATTCAGGGGAAAAATAGATAGATACGGCGCCCAATACTGTTACCGAATCTTGTGAATAAAACACTGGCTTTTTCATTCCGGGGAATTTCTCGCGAAACGTCGCTGTACTTAACGAAATTGCCAAATTTACATACGAATGTGCTAAAAACCTTTATAAGGGTGCGAAGTGATACAAAACAAAATCGTAATTTTCGCTGGCGTCGTCCATTCTCGGGCGTTACGCCCATCGCAATTGGGAATGTCATTGATGTATTTTCATACATTATTGTTGTATTTTGCCAACCACCGGAGACCTTACCTGACTTCTTACTTGTTACACTATCGTATACTAATATCATTAACAACACAGACCGGAAACTGTTCTGTTACCTTAACTATCGTATATTTTCTATGCATCCTCCACCTGAACTGATATCTTATCGATATTGACATTATTGTTGCTGCCGGAATGGCTTAATATACTACCTAACCAGATGTTGTGAACACATTTGTTACTAACACCAGAATTCCGTAGACTAAGGAAACCAAAATACTTCCTTCAATATTTAAATTTTCTGTTGTGTCGTCCATTTGCGAGTGATCCACCCATTGCTGTTAGGGATGTCATTAATTGGTTTCCTTACGTAACCGAATTACTCGGTTCCTGACTACCAGCCCTACCCAAGTATCATCTTGTACTTATGTATATTATTATCAAGGAATATGAGAAAGACGGCAGATAATAAGAAATTGACAGTGTTAAATATGCCTGCCTGCCTCGTTGGTCGTGTTGGTTGCAAGCGCGACTGCCGATCGAGAGGTCTTGGGTTTAAATCCCGGGTTGAGTACTATTAGATTTTTCTAAAATTAGAATTTCTACTGGTGGGTCGGAGTCTGGTTTGTACCCGGTGTACGGCAATAGACTCACCACCTATTCCATATTGGGACGTAAACGTAACTGGTGAAACGTGGGAGTTTATTACACTCCTCTGCCTATCTCTTCGGGGATTACAGGCGTGATGTTACGTTACATTATATAATATATATCTCCTATATACCAAAATTATAGTAGCACTTTTCCGATTTTCCGTTTATATGTAACCCTGATTGAAATACGTAACATCTCGTAATGTCACGCCTGTAATCCCCAAAAAGGCAGGCAGAGGAGTGTAGTACACTCACGAATTAAGTATTGATTGAACTTAAAATAAAATTAAACGGAAGTTTTCGGCGACGAAGTTGGTATTCGAAGGTATTTATTGTTAATGGGTTGTTGAAACTTCGAAAGATATGGACTGCACCTTACTTGGCAGTTGCTGTACAATATATTCGTCGAACTGTAAACTTTACTTTATATCCGTTGCTACCCCTAAGGACTAAGTCGGAACCTCGTGAAACTAGCAAAATGTACGTCGCCTCTACTTTTCGCTGATGTTCGAGAATAACTATAATTTTACTAAACTATAGCTCACATAACATCAGTTAACATAATACTATAATTTTTGGTTTTTTAACGAATGACGCTTGACGCCTTAGGTTAAGTATCATTAAAACGAATATGATTCGCGCGATCATAATGAGATATGTCATTAGGTAGAGCTTTTGAAAAATATGTCAAGTAGTACATATGTCTCGTTTCTGTATTGGGTTTTTTTTTGTTCTGATCGAAGCAATTAAATCATAGTCTGATTGAATACACAGAGTACATACGGTTAAAGATTTTTTGATTAAATTAAATTAAAATTGCTATGGTATTTTTGTCTAGGATGCGATGCTTACCCGCTGTCACCTTTGGCATTCAAACGTGATTTAGGGCCAGTCACAGTGCTCCTTTATATCTATATTAAAAAAAAACGCTTTCCATATATTGTTTTAAAGGGTAGCAGGAAAAATATGTAATAAAAAAATTCCAGCAAAAAAAAAGAATTCTAAGCTAGAAAATTTCCGACACATCCGAGAGTACTGACACAAATCGCGGAAACCGAATACGGAATTTATATTCTTATTTTCTACGCATGCGTCTATAGAGCCTCCGACCCAGGGTGGGGGTCAGATAGCGCCCGAGCCGGCTACCGCGAGGCTGCGTTCCGCCTGCCCCAAAACATCGCGAGTGCAGTGAAGTGTCGTAATGAAGTGATTTTTTGAAGGACAAGTGAAGTGTGCACAACCAGGAGTTTGATTTCGATAGTGCAAAGTGCAATGCGGTGTGGAAAGTGACGGGGTGAGTATTTTATTGCATTTCTATCACAAGTTTTCAAACGTCAGTACAAAGTTTCGCTTAACGGTTTTCTACGAGGAATACTTGTGTATACGCGCAACGTTCGTAATAGTTTAAAATTAGTAGGAAATTTTAAATTTAATAATCATTCCCTTAATTACTATAATTGTATGGTTACTCTAGCTTATATAGTATTGTATATAACCGTATACATTATATACAGTAACATACTGTCAGTTTAAGTTTAAATTGATGAAAAGTTACATTTAAAACGATCAATATGTTTTAAAGCGTATATATTGTTATTCCTAATATTAGTAGTATTATAAATATAATAGTAATATTAGTATTACTATTAATATAATAGTAGTATTATAAATATTAATATTGTAATTTTGAACAATTAATAAATGCAAAAAAATATATAAGTTAGTAGGGAGCCAAAATAATTTGTTCTAAACATTTTCGCATATGAAGTAGATATAACTGGAAGTCTTAATTACTTTTAAAAATATTGTAATGGAAAATAAAAATTATATATTAATAAATATGTTTAAATAAAGCATTCGTTAAAATAATAAAAATATGATGTCTCCATCGTATAATATTGATTTTCTGATTTTTGTAAATGACATACATTTAGTATTATAAGATATAAGAGTAAAAATATAGAATATCCCTTATTACTTAAAGTTAGGATTATATTAAGGTTTATGACCTATTAGTAATTTGTTATAAAATGAGATAATTTTACAACTGAATGGCGTAATTTAAATAATTGAACGTATTATGTGTATAACGTCGAAAATATGTAATTGGAAATAACTGTTTTCTTTCTTGTAATTCCGGAAAACTATCTGGACATATTCAACGGTAATCGACCAGTTCCCTTAGACTTATTTTCAGTACCGTATAGGGCTTTTCTACGTGGAAATAGTTATTGAGGCGTTGATAATATTATGTTGCAACGCGTCATAACTTTTATACTTGTGCTTCACTCGGAGTCCGATCCTTTTACTGAGACTTAAATTTTATTGCCTTGTTGTTAAGCTATCAATATATAATAATCAATATATAATATAATATTCTCGAAATGAATTAGATATTGTAGATATACATGATTTTTAATATTAAACCGAATTCTTCAATAAAAACGCATAGAAAATTCTAAGTGTTCAGAAAAAAAAAGCCTCCCTATTTTTCTTGATATATTGCTATAAACTTACACTATAGAAATAATATTTTTCCTTTTTATCCTTTATTTGAAAAAGGAAGTAAAAATGTTCGACAGGGTAAGATCATTAAACGAAACGCTGGAATAAAAAAAGTGTTACTAATTTATTCGTAACAGAAGGAAAATTTTCCTATAATCTGCATTCAGGGTTCTCGTTAGCTGCAGATTACGCTAAGCTCGATCCACAGAGCTTAATGACCTTCAACAAAAACTTAATTGGATTAGTACTTCTACATATTCTCCCACAGCTGCATCCACAACATAATGAGATAAATAAAGAATTCATGATGCCAGGATACAGTATTAATGAAACAATAAGATACATTGATATTTTTAATATTTAGAGAAATAATTATTCCTTTATCGTTGGGATTACTCGAGGAGGTGTTCGAAATTCAAACGTTTATCTCTCTATAGCTCATAGCATACAAATGAGAAAATATTTGTGGCCGTGTGATATGTGTGCATAGAGAAATGACTTTTTAATTAAAGGACAATTGAGGCAACATATCGGCAACATACAATTTGATGTTGTATATATATACTACGATGGAGATTAGTCATAAACAATAATAATTCATCGCCTCCTTGATTTTTTTTCTGTATTCCGCGTCTGTATTGTATTCTTATTTAGTTCCTTGATTTTTTTGTGGCGTTCATATTCTGCGGCTATATCGTTAGTTCCTTATGCCAAGCTTTTGAAGATTTGGGCAGCGTTTTTCCAAGCATTTGACAATATATGTAAGACACTTAACATTTGTTCTGCTATATTCTTTTTTATTTAATTATCAGTATTAATACTAGTATTAGTATTACTGCTAATACTATCTCTAGTGCTAATCTATTATAACTATTGTTGATACGGGTAGCGATTTCTCTAACATGTTACCACATGGAATATTAGCCGTCTTTGAATTTTTTTCTAATATAATTTATGTACATCAGGCAAGTCGACGTCTGTTGTTCGTCACTATTGTGACTTCGTAATATACTTTTGTGTATAAACTTTTTATCAAAATATGACATGATAATTAAAAGGAATAGCCTAACGGTTTAGTGCTTTGGTTACCACTCCAGAAGTCTAAAATTCGAACCTCGTGTGCTCAACTCTGTCTAAATATTTGCCAATGCGCACCTTGCCAGTGTGGTAGACTATACATTTAAAGCTTCCCGATCTCAGAAGAGAGCCGTAGAACAATTAAGAGGTCAAAAGCGAAGGAGAATTGTGTAAGCGTACAAATATTTGGACCGATATATCGCTGTAAAAGTGTTTTTAGGATTCCTTTGAAAAAATTCAAATTTTCGACCACTTTAAAACATTGAGTAGTCTCCGTAATTTATGACCGATTGTGAACTACTATATTCAGTTTTATCTTCAAAGTGTTCTTTACAACCTGCATTTATTCTTATTGAGTGCAGATTACGTTAAGCTCGAAGCTGGTTCGAGCTTAATGACCTTCGGCGAAAAGCTTAATTGGATCAGCATTTTGCTTTTATTAACAGTAGCTGTGGAAAATTGTCAAATGTCTTAACGATCTATAGTATTTGCATCAAATCTCAATGAAGTATGTATGGATGTTTCTGAACATTTATAATTACAATAAGCAGTAGTAGTACTTAGGATACCTAATAAATTTTGCGGTCAAAATCCAGTTTTATATTGCAGTTTTCACGATATTCTTTAAAATATTTGACGTCTGCCGACACGTACTTGCCCAGCGTGGCCTAAAACCCTTTTCATTCTGAAAATGAGTTTACCGTGCCGATTCGAATCTGGATTCCCCAGTCAGGTTGATATCAATATTATCGGATTTTCTGTGTTTTAGTCTGGGCGTATTTGTATGTCCATGGATAGAAAGACCCAGAAATTTCCAGTTTATTGATATTTTTGTGAACCGTTATATATTTACTTATTATATAATATCGTGTAAAAGTTTGATGACCCTAACTTGGACAGTATAACAGGCTATGACCTTAACCGTTTTCATTCGTAAGGAAATCTAAGACAACGCTAGTTTATGATGAAGATATTAACGATGATGATGAAGATTATAACGATGATGAAGATTATAACGATGATGAAGATTATAACGATGATGAAGATTATAACGATGATGAAGATTATAACTATGATAATAATGACGACGATGATGATGCCTGAGAAGAAACATAAGATTATACTAGCTAATACATTTGTACCCTTCCAAATATACTTGATAAAGTATATATGAACATTTTTACTAAACATGAATGTATAACGTCAAGTAATTGAAACTTAGAGTTCATAAAAACTTTGTACACTGTAGCCTCATTTCATGGATAGTTCACGATCTGTAATTGTATCAAGGCTTGCTTCAAGGCTTGCTAATTGCTTCTTAGCCGCGAGCGTTGCTTTGTTTTTATTTAATCATACACTAAAGTGTTTTGTTAGACATAATCTGTTTAAATAATCCACAGTCAAGTCAGTACCTTTCATCGAGGTATTCGCGTTAAGTCTGAACCAATTACATTTTCCAGGGAGCGTCGTTGAGCTTAGCTCCATCTCCAGCTTGTTTAAGCTGGTTAATGATACCGGCAACTTACATTACCGTTTGTGATTGGATTTAAAGGAATTTACCTGATGATGTAAAGCGATTTTGTAGAAGCGGTCTAGAATTACATGAAATATTTAATGCGAAATCATCCTTGATTTTCAGAATGCGGTCGAAACTCTGTAACCTGAACATTCGGACGTAGAAACGTTACGTAAGATCACGCCTGTAATCCCCGATGAGGTTGGTAGAGGGGTGTAGTACACTCCCGCGTTTTACTTTTTACGTTTCCGTCCCATTATGGAACAGGTGGTGAATCTATTGCCATACACCGGGCACAGATTCAGACTCCCAGCTACTACTAGAAAGTTCTACTAGAAAATCTAGGCAGAAAAATCCAGTAGTACCCGATCCGGGAATCGAACCCAGGACCTTTCGATCAGCATTCGCGCTTGCAACCGACACGACCAACGAAGGAACGTAATTCGGACATAAAATAGTTATGGCAGGAAATTTTCACAGTTACAGGTGTTTAATTAAATATCTCTACAACGGTGAAGGAAAATATTGTAAGGGAACTTGTGTTCCTGGAAGTTCTTCATGATGTTGTCAAAGTGTCTGCGGTCTAAAATATATGTATCTACTTTGCAATCGTGGAAGACTATTGTCTTCTGTTGTTGTCGTTCTGATAGAAAAATCACATCCAACGACAGATGGATAAAAGCGTTGGAGGTCTTAAAGGTTTTGTCTTCTTCAAATTATTGCCTTTTATGGATTTTTTAAATGGTGCGAGAGCAGTAAACTGGAAGGCACCAGCCACAAATGATCGATAATGTCATTGATTGCTGCTGACTGTAGGATAAGACTGTCATTGTCACAAAGTTAAGTAGGTATTAACACGAATTTTTTAAATTGTTGGATGGATGGTATTTGGAAGAGTATAACTGTACGAATAAAAGTGTTAATTAGTATCATTGGTCCAGTTAGGACATGTTAGTATGAGTTATGTTAGATTTAATCAGTATCTGTCCTATTCGATTAGCCACAGACGTGTTGGAACTTCTGAATAAAAAGATTGTCATCTCTAGGATACATGTGGACACGCGACAGCACTGTTGAGTTCCAAACGCAGTTTTAAAAATAACGTTTGCTCTACGGTAGAAATGGGAATCGCAGAATTACCTAACATTTCTTTTGAATAATATTAATACAAGAGTTCGCCAATAGATGGCGTTACATACACAATGCCAATATTTAACCCTTTATAGGTGATCGTTAGTATATTTTTTTACGAGCGATTTCGTATTTCCGTGGGCACGTTAAGAGGTCGGTCCCGGTCGTTAAATGTTGAAATCTTCAGCTCGATATACAAATATCTAACAGGCATCAATTTATTCAAAAACCTATAATGGTTTAGTGTTTACATACATGATCTGTATTAGAACTGCTCGTCAGCTGCAAAGTTGTAGTCTGGTTGCAGTTATTATGCGGTTGACGAAACTGCATCGAAACTGCACACCCACTACAAACAGAGTACGTGGGTTCGGTCTGTAGTTTCGATGCAGTTTGACATAACAAATGCATCCAAACTGCAATTTGGCACCTATCGTGCAGTTCTATCGCAGACCGTGTATGTAGATACTCAGGGTGATAAGTTTCCTAGTCTAGGAGTGTTTGTAAATGAAGGCAAAGTGATCAAGTTAGGGTATGTGTCAAACAAAATCACTTGATGAAATAAAAGTGTTTGAACATTGCTAAGTATGCAATCAAAACTCCACGAAAGCATTGAGATAAAACATTATAGCACTCTTATAAGGATATTGTGACAGTCACTTTTCATAATAATAATAATAACCGTTCAGGACACATAATGGGATTCCTTGTTGTGTGTACCATAACACACGCAGAAGGACGCACAACACACAACCTCACCCGGGTATGAACGTATTTACACCATTCCGATATCCGGACGTTTGGCAATAGTACCCATGTTTCGTGAATGGCGTGTTGTTAAATAGGACGTTTGAAAGTATAGTGACGTTTATACAAGTTTAGTTATTAAGTGGAGCCTAGGGGTTTAGTGTTCATCGCCTAACATCGGCTGTCTTGGGTTCGAATCCTGAAGCGTACCTTGTTTAACAAAATTTTTGTTTTACAAAGTTTCACTGTAACGGGTAAAGTATATATCTTGACGAGACCTATACACATTAGAATTTTTTACAGTGTTCTCTAAGGCGGGTGAGGTTTGCCAAGTTGCAAGTAACGAACATGGTAGATTATGGGCCTTAATGCTCCTTCTAAGGTCCAAATCTCGTTGAATGGAGTGTTCGTCTAGTGGTCAGTGATCATGACCGCTGAGAATCTACGGGACATGCCTCGTCTATATTCATTACTCTCTTCACACACGCAGGCCCGTTTCGAAGACGTCTGACTCCACTATCAGCCAGTACTTGACCTATTTGGTCAAGATAGTTGAAATTTAGTCCCTAAATTATTCGAGATAGTCGAATAAATTTTCTGAAATCTAAATACTATTATTATAATAATCTCGCAGTAACAGACGAGCACAGTTTCAAATTATACTACTTTAATGACGTTTCATTTAAAATGTAATTTGCCTCGTACTTTATTGTATACCACATAAAAGAAAAATACATAACACAGCAGTAAGAACGGTAGGGTATGCATTTTATGAGAATTTTGAACATGTAAGTAACATGTACGAGTATTTTAATATAAAAATGAAATTCGCAAGGGCTATACACAAATACGAGCTATCTCATCAATGGCTTGGAGTGACCCAAATCCAGTTGGCAGCATAACAGTTCATCTGTTCTTAAATTCTTACAAAGTCACCGATCATCATCATCATGATTATCAATGATACGGATCTCTTCGGAAGGAGAAGCGTGAAGGCAATAGTTTAAGA
>DWEH01000555.1:0-11355 GCA_018245815.1 Apyrrothrix aesculapus | reverse complement strand
GTTCGGTCTACAACCATTCCGGGTGTTTTAATTCATCAATACGTTTCTTTATCATATAGCGTATATTTTAGAACAGATAGCGTATATTTTGGAACACATCGCTTAATAATATTTAGCAGAATAGTATTAAATTATGAATGTGCCTATGAATAACCCATTTGGGATAATAGTTATCAAGCTGATTGTTTGAAGTGAGTGTTATCGCTTGAAGGTTTCGAATTCGATGCCTGCGAGGCAGACATTAGAATTGAGAATTTTGAGCGGCTGGCCTTTGGTGTTTTCTGTTTTGTGTTCAATATTCTTTTTAAGTTCCAAAACGACGACGATAGGACATCTTGAGGTGCCTATTAAAGAACATCAGTTAGAAAGGTTTAAAGTCAAATTAAATTAAAAAAAAATGGAGATTTATATTATAATGCTAGAATTGGAAGTCCATTCTAGAATTGGAAGAAGTAGATATAGGCGTTGGTAGTTAGATCAAATCGAAAACATATAAAAACCCCAGGGCAAGAATATCTTTAAAAGACAAGCATATTTGATGAGTTTAATGAAAGTAGAAAAGGTATAACATTTTCAGTACAACTTTTTCGGTAGAAAAATGGACAGTATAGCGTACTTTTATTTCTGCCTTCTATGAGAAAATAGCCATTAGAATATGGAAAAATAGTAATGCCTTAGTATATAGTGAGAAATCACAATAAAAATCACGCGCGGAGACGTGTGTATACAGTTAGTATCGAATAATATTCTTTTGAAACTCCAAACGCTCTCGACAAAAATGTACCAAGAAGTCACACACAGCCTGTCGGGAACGAGCGAAGACCTCTCAAAGAATACGATGTAAATTGAAAATCTCTCTATTTGAACATCAAACGGTCCGGCTCTTTGTGGATTTATCATACGATCGTACACTTTGATATATATTCGCGGATTATGACATCGCATATTTGTGTGTGACCTTAGTTGAGATTTGATAACAACGTTGCTGATTGTTTCTGATCGTTGATTCCGGTGTTTTAATAATTGTTGTGACGACGCGACGTTGAGGATGTTATATACGGTGTAACATAAGTACTAATGGATTACCTACCGTAGTGCCAAAATATATAAATCAACATCATATTTTCATTTAAAAAAAAAATGTTTTCTAGGGTGTGTGAAGTCTGCCAACCCGCACTTGGTCAGCGTGGTAGACTATGGCCTTAACCCTCTCATTCTGAAAGGAGACCCGTGTCCAGCAGTGGAACAATAAAAAGGGTCGAGAAAAAAAAACATCATAATAAGAAGTAGGAGTGGTCTTGGGTTGGTGACCGTTATTTCTAGTATAGTTAGTTGCAGTACAATTTTTACTTCGGCAGAACATTATTTTTATTCCACAACCACGTGACATCCGAATTGTACTCCCGTACTCTGCTATTTAACCCTGTCCAACCTGCTGTAAAACCTGCCCAGAACGCTCATATATTTACACTGATAACAGTAGCGACCAATAAAAGTGCTTATAATGTGGTCGTATCTTAAAAATCAAATATGTTTTTCTGAATCATCAAAGAGCCTAGAATTGGATTAGATACGAACAGGGTCGCTGTTATCTGATAAGGTGAAGAGGACTATAATATTTCCCCCAATGTAGATTCCTATTGTATTTCACGGCTAGGAGCCAATACTACCTTCGGCTGCATTTGAGGCTTTTTAGCGATTCTTATGATGTTTAACAATTGTTATGTAATAACAACAGAATGGATTGATTGCTTGTTTTCTTCGAAACACCTAAACGCTCATGAAAATTTTCCATTGTACTATGGAGTGACGGATCTCCCGCAGGATGGCTGGAAGCTATTCAACCCAATCTCTCCAACATTGGATTGAAAATAAAGCCGCCCTTCAAATATGAAACGGCACAGCCCTTTGAGGATTTTCTATACATCAAAATATCCGGCTATATCATTCCACTGCGTCAGCTTAGTTATGATTTGTTGACGATTGAGACATCTCTAAAAGTCGTATATCCATTCGTTATTTGTCTTATTTTACATAATACTAATATATTTTTTTTGTAAAATATACGATTAGAATCATTCAGAATCAATTATGTTGTTCAAAACGAAACGTAAAATATTAGTAAGGCAGTAATCTATGTACAGGTGTAGTAATAATACTATCTTGGGACTACTCATCCGCCACTAATTCCAAACTCGGCAGAGCTTGGACTATGATAAGCAGACTTCTCATAGACAAACATGACTAAATACATATTTATGTAGATAATAGTACACCCAGTCATACAACAAATATTCGCAGTCAGCACATAAATATTTACCCAGGTTCTAGGTGGGAATCGAACAGACGACTACCGGCTCAACAGTCAGGTACACTAGTCATTGGCCGAGAAGGTCAGTCAACCAATAGGAACATGAATCTTACTTTAATAATATGTCAGTCTTTCATTTGATACTGAAATCCAATCTGCGCACTTTGGTCTCCAGCACAAACAGATTCATTATACCGTTGAGCTCCCACACCGCCAT
The DNA here is from genome assembly GCA_018245815.1 of Apyrrothrix aesculapus. NCBI lineage: Eukaryota > Metazoa > Arthropoda > Insecta > Lepidoptera > Hesperiidae > Apyrrothrix > Apyrrothrix aesculapus. The sequence continues at coordinate 8,827 of DWEH01000555.1, read as the reverse complement.
TAACGAATTTTATGGGGATTTTATGTGGAAAATGATAAGGCGTTTCAAAAACTCTATAAAACCGGATTCTGCTCGTAAAAGTATTTTGTGGGTGTTTTATTGCTTTTGTTTGCAGTTCATATAGTTTCTCACTGTAGTGGTTTCAAATAACTGAAAAATATTTTGTTACTGAATCGTCACGCCAGGTCGGTTACGGGTTCGGAAGAGAGCACCGTGTGCCAAATATGTCTGTCAAATATCAGGCCTGCAAGGATAAACATATTTGGACTTCGGTGCTCTCTACCTACTCTGTAAGGGACCTGACATGATGATATAATAATACCTCTGTATATACTTTTTATACCCAAACAGAAAAATGTTCGTCACCCATAAATTTACCCTGCTAGGAATCCAACCTACGATCCCTGACTCACCCAGACAGGTTAACTAGTCACTGACGTATAGACATAGCCATATAGACGTTTGGAAATGAGTTGCTATAGTTCTAAGGCTTAAAATTATAATTGTAATTGTAATAATTGTTAAACAATCACTGAAAAAAATGACAATCCCGCAGAGTTTCTTGTTAGTTCTTCTCAGTTGTGGGCGCGGTACGAACTAACGTAAACTTAATTATAATGACGTTTATAAGTGATTGTAAATCCTATATAAATAAATAATTTTGACTTTGACTTTATAACATTTAAAACAAACCAACATCAACCCTTTTGTTGTTCCAATCTTGGATAGACATATTCCTGGTTAGTCATAGTTGGTCACACACGCGCACAATCCTGGTCCCCCCACAGAATAATGACATAGTTGCCATACAGGAAATGGGGAATGGCAAATTTCAGAGAACATTATGGAGAAATGGCCGTCGCGGAGGTTTTTACACGATATTTTCCTTAACCGTTACATCGAGTGCAAAACAAACATTCCTTCTTATCAGACAAATATTTGTCCATAATGGAAATCGCATCCTCAGGCTCGGGAGTCAAGATCACTAGTCGCTAGACCAAATGGCCAGTCGAATATTTAGTCATATTTTAGCGTTAACCGTATTAGGTTGCTCTAGAAATAGTTGTATTAAAATATTGTGAAGTTTGTATGAGAAGTACAATGAAAAAAGTACGAGTATGGCATGCATGTATGAAGGGAGTGATGAATGTGAAAGAAACACGGCAGGTGTGTAAGGATTTGGCACTCACTCTGTGCTCCCCGCAAGGGACCTGGCGTGATTTTATCATAATTATTATCATATGAGAAGTATAGTTGTTTTATTTCTCTGGGCGTATGTATCTATCAAAATAAGTTTTAGCAGTTTTGACAATTGTATAAGATTCTGCTAACTTAACAAATTAGTACCCACGTTATATATTTTACTAAGTATTCGTATTATTATAGTGGTACTAGTATACGGGCAGTAATACTAGTATAGTATACATATACATCAGATTTTTTAACCTATATTAGCTATTTAACATTAATTAGCTAGTTTCCATAATATGATGAGAGGTGGCACTGCTCGCTCCTTAAATCACGCTATCTGATTTTTTTAATGCGATCACATTATAGTTGGTTACACAGTTTACACTCGTTCAATGAACAAGCATTGTGAAAAGAAATCTTTGTTTCCCAAAAGTAGTAATTAAGTATAAAATAGCCAAGAGGTGTATACCTGTAGGTAGACGATTATTTACAAGGTGACGTGACCTTGACGTGACGTGATGTGACCGTGACTTTGAATCCACAGGACAAAGGACGGGTGATGTGCGCCATGCACCCGGACTTAAGGACGGCTGTACACTTATTTAATATAACTATTTATCATATTACCCGGTCGCCACGTAAATTGTAAGTAAATTTTTTATTTGACAGAATCAAATGTCATGCGAGTACTTGTGCGGATATTGAAATACAAAGTATATGTCCTATTGTGCGATACAATGCGAATATATTATGGATGGGGGTGCCGAGGGAGATATGATTCAAAGATCTTGACGAAATAGGTCAGATACTAGTTGATGGAGCGCGTGTGTATGAAGAGGGTGATGAGGAAGAGAGAGTAACGCAGAAGAAACAGGTCAGGTGTGTAAGAAAATACAGATATTCGGTACCCGGTGCTCTCTTTTTCCCTGTAACGGACCTGACGGGACAGTATAATAATTATAAAGCACTATTACGTTATATGTAAAACCCCCCATGCAATAATGTGCACCTAATTCATGTATCGTGACATCACGAAATATATCCGATAGAAGAGGGAAAATCCTTATCCAATCGAACAATATGATATGTTCACGTATTGTTCTGAGAAATTTGCAAATTAATAACCAATCGTTTATCTGTAATATTTATAGTCTGTGCTAGTATTATGAAGAAAAAAAATGCGATTTTGTGTTTGTGTATGTGGAGGGTAATGTCTGGAACCGCTGTATCTATTTACAAAATTCTTTTATAATTTTAAAGGTATATTATTCCAAATGGACATAAGACATAATAATATATTATGTGTACAAGCACACATACATATATACGCATATGTATAAAAAAATATCTGTACTTATACATATATACAAATAAATATGTTAATTAGATTAGGAATTTCGTATTATTTATCCTTCAATTTATAAAGACACTGCTAAGATAGATAGATTTGTCTAATGGGGGCTTGCCACTGTTAAAAAATACTTTAGTTGCGGTTATAATTACGTATATTGATATAAGTCCAAAAACTCACGAGAAAGTACTAAGTATTTTTAAATTTTGACTTTAAACACAAACGTACATTACTAAATACAGCCAAAACACTTTTTTCGCAAGATACCTCCCATAAATATGCCGCGAATATGCCGGTACGTCTGGGTTAATACTATAATATACGTTGAAAAAGTTCAAAATATAAAAACACCGTAAGAAACGGAATTTAATAAAATATTTTAGATAATATTAATGTCATTATGAATTTCATGAAATATTTTTAATAATATCAATTATTATTATCAGGTTAAATTAATAGCTTAAACAATTTCGAATCATGTATATTTTTTGTTTTGACGCTGTCAAGATTGTTTAATTCCGATTGGCTTAGGTTTGGTATTAATTGGTTTGGTATTAGTATATAAAAACTTCGTTCCCTGGACAGATTTATTTTTATGAAGAAATCACTAAACGGATTTGGCATTGTGGACCTGCGCTCTGTTTTTTAAGTTTAGTGTCACTTTTTCATTACTCATTGAAGGATCTTCATCGATGGGATGGGGTTTTTTATTTCTTCCACTTAAAGCAATTAAGGAAAATTTGAGCATAATTTGATAAGATACAAATTGTCTATTTTATTTTCATTTGGATTTAAGCAATTCTCAAACGAATTCAATTGTTTGTTCAGTCATTTCGGTATATTACCTACATCGTTATTTGCGTATTTTTATATTGAACTGCCTTGTTGGTCGTGTGGGTTGCAAGCCCGACTGCCGATCGAGAGGTCCTGGGATTAAATCCTGGGTTGGGTACTATCGATTTTTTTTTAACTGAGATTTTCTAGTAGAAATTTCTAGTAGTGTCTCGGAGTCTGGAATTATGCCGGGTGTACGACAATAGACTGACCACCTATTCCATAAGGGGACGTAAACGTAACTGGTGAAACGTACGCGTGTACTACACTCCTCTGCCTACCTCTTCGGGGATTTCAGGTGTCCTTAATTATGTTTGAATGTAGTCTTCTATTATTTTCCACGTATTACTAACTTGATTTATATCAATCAGTAATTAAGATTTTTGACGTCTCTGTCTAAGAATGGACACGAGAGAAACAATTTAAATTCTATTTGTCATGTCAATTCACATTCATCGATGTGGAGAATTTATATTTCATCCTCTTACAAAAACTATACAATGGATAACCAATGCGTTATTGATTATAATATGTTCGTATTTTTAATGTCATGGTTACAAAAACTAAGTCTTACCCGATCATGTTAAAAATTATTGAGTCACTGCGATGTTTTTTTATTATACAATTTTAGAATGCGTCATTTGAAGCCCTAAATACCGATTAAGTATATTTGTCAAAAACACAACGGAATGCAACGAGTTAAATATAATTAATTTCACGAGCTGAATGTACTCAATGACATTCGAATCTACCTATTTGTTACGAGTATGTTTCAGTTATATATTCGTAGGAACACAATTGTACCAAATGTTTACAGTACCATTTGAAATTATTTTTATGTCACAACACTGACTGGTAACAATGACTATTTACAAATAGAACTACAGACATTCCACATGTAAATATCCGTTTCTATTTCTATGAGCTAAATAGTACGTAAATGTAATGATATCGAAGATAAATTTGTGTCACTCATATTTTGATATCTGATTATGGTAGAGACGCAAAAATAACAAATAATTACACATAAATGTACATCCGTATATGTACGTCATGTACATTGTTATAATTGCAGGTGTATGGTATTTAAGGATGTATGTAGATTAAGGGATGATGTACTTACCTGTTGTGCTTGGATAACAATAGGTGGTAGACTACAATGTTATCGTATATTAAGTAGTACATTTTCGGACAAGTGGTGTTTGCAACAATAAGGATTGGAGGGTGGGGGGCGGGGATGAGATGTTATGAATCTATTCATGCGATTGTGTTTTTAATGTATTGTATATTTATTAGCTGCAGCCTTAAAATAATAAAAACAAGATAAAAATTACACTGGCAGTCTAAACGTTTCTTCGACGATCGGGGAAGCTAGAGAAGCTCAGTTTATCACGTTGGTTCAGATAAAATTAAAAGCGGACGTAGTGAATAAATGATAACTGAAACGCAATTGAAATATGACTGTATAGTTCCTGACGTGATTTACAGTCAGATATTATATTTCAGAGCGGTTCGGTAGATTTAATCTTGCTGTTTATATTTTATAATCAAACTGTTACGTAGCATAAAGTCAACGTCCTTAAAATTCCATTTTGTGATTCAACAATGCGAACCGGATTTCATGTTTATGCACGTAAAACACGTCATTGAAATACTGGCAGTTAAACAAAATAAAGTATTCTTTTTGGCAGTTTGGTAATAAAAAGCCTTGATAAAACATGTAAAAATATTAAATGTCAATAAATCAGTAATTACGGTATTCGACACTTACTATAGAAACAAAAGTTTTACTAAATCATTCCGTGCTTACGAAATAATTAGATATTATTCCTAAAACACAGTCTGACTTGATATTTGATTTTGAAGTTTTAAATAATCAACTACAGTTATTATTTGGTCGGTATAATTTTGGAAGATTGCAAAAAGACAGACACTTTGAGGTCCTGTGTTTAAATAATGGCGCGCTCCTCTACAAAATTGTGTGATAAATATTTTATCTTCTGCTGTAACCTACTGCTAGCAACTAGCTATAATATTCTCTAAAGCATAATATGTTCTCTGCCAACTCGCAATTGGCCAGCGTGGCAGATTTTGTTATAATTATTGTTATTCTGACAACATATCCGTGTCCAAGAACGGAACAATAAGAGTCTATGATGATGGTATTAATAGAGCATAATATAATCTTAGTACCGTACTATTGAAAAGGCCTATGTTCAGTAGTGGCTGAAGACTGGTTGCTCATGACGATAAGAAATAGCGAGGCTTTGTTAAAAAACTAAAAGGTAAATTTAATCAAAATTTCGTTTCAATAAACGAATTCAGTACTTAATAGCCAACTATAATGAACGTGTCACAGTAACGCTTTTTCGGTTAATAATATGCACGGTAAAGATTATTTACATGTCAACATTTACCTGGAAGTATTATCTTAATTTTGTGCCCAGTTAGCTATTTTGTTAATTGTGAATGTAATTTAGGAATATTTTTTATGTATACGTCAGTCATGTCTTGTGACGATGGAATGTCATCTTGCGTTGTCAAGTGTCAACGTTCTAGCTTACAATTTGTAAAGTATTTTCTCATTGCGTTCTCTTTTTCTATTGGCTTCTCAGACGTAACTTCTTATTTTAGCCAATAAACTAACGGTAAAATTTATAATCTATTAATACTCTATATAAGAGAACATAACAATTCGATCGTTGCTGTGAAGTAGAATAGTGTATTTTACTTTAAGAATATTGTGATTTTATTATAATTAAGATAAATGAACTGATTATATTGATATAGTTGAAGTTTACGGTTAGCGAGGTATTTTTTTTTTTATACTTATTAGCGCACACAAAACATAATCAGAGCAGAGGGTTTCATATTCTTGCAATGCGTACATTCGAATATCTTTGGGGTTTTAACTTATCTAATTCGTCAATGAAAACCAATATAGTATTCGAAATGGAGCTATTTACAGATTGTGTTATGTATTTGTTATTTATTAAAGCAAAGTGACGCTTCGCTGAAAACTGACTACGTTTCACATTTATTTCAAAGATGACTAGCATATTTAGGCCATGAGTAAATCTGAGTTATATTAAAAACATATATACAAACAATTTGACGGGTAACATGACACTTAATCTAATAAGAATATTCAAATATTACACAAAGTGGTTTTTATTTGCATAAATACATTAAATACTGACGACATTATATCTGTAGATATATATTACGTATCATGCCGTGTTTACAGTGGATTTATTTTTAATGCCCATGCAGCCTGAATCAGCAATTACAAGAATATTTAATTATAATTTAGTTTCATAAAATCTAGTGATAAGTCTTAAGAAATAGCACTTTTTTTCCCTTTATTATGCTATATATATATATATTGTCATACCTATATCGCCATAGAGGCACAGACTTAGAATTTCCACAGGCAACAGTCTTGACAATTTTTTATCACTTTTTGTACATTTGTTATGGTTGATATTCATGTAACTGTATTAGTTGCTCTTATGATTGTATTTTTATATACCAACACCATTGTCTTATCTCTATATACTATGGAGCATATATAAAATATAAAAATAACAAATCGCATATGGCAGGGACTGCGTAGGCACCTCCTTGCCTTGTCTGCATATAGCACCATAAGCAGTGCGAGAAGTCATGCTCTGTGATCCCCAACCCACATGCCCACTGTGGGGATTATGGGCAAAACCCCTTAAGGAGGCTGTTGTCCAGCATTGGATGTAGGCTGATGATGTGATGTGTGGTGAAAGTTTACATAAGTGTCTAAAAAATAATATACAGGTACAAGGACATATTTTTGTATTCCGTTTAATATTTTTGTTTATCAGTTGTCTGCCTACTACAGTATGGCCGCTGCTTAGTATGGGATTGGATACCCATGTATGGAGATATCCCAAGATATATATATTTTCATTTACATTGCAGGGGTCAAGATGCGTTTTATCCTATCATCAGTAGCACTGCTCCTACTGGCAAGTAGTGTCTGTCTGACACATGGATTCGAAGACTCCATGTTAGAAGATGATGACTTTGCCGAGTTTGAACAGTTTGATAATGAAGACGAAGATGGGGGGGTTCCTGGTGAGATTTGTTTGTAAAAGCTTCTATTTATGTTTTTAGTGTAGTAGCCAAGTTCATTTTAATTGAGAAATGAGAGGGTGTATTGATTTGGAAAATTTTAATTAAGAATGAAATGATTGTATAATTTGAATGTTTCACAAGTTAGAAGTATATTCAAATAAGTAAAACATTTGCATTTAAATTTATCTCTAACAGGTTTTCAATTCATCACATTGTAACAATGGGAAAATAGGAACAAAGAAAATTGTGCAGTAGGGTAGGAAATATAAACTGGTGTTGTTTAAGTAATAACTACTGTTATTAATTAACGTTGCTATAGTTCTGGGATATTTGTTTCTTTTGACATGTATGTACTGGTTGACCTCATGGTCACAAACAACTTTAAGAGGGTGACAAGTTTTGAGTTGCTTGAAGCTTTACTTTCTAAATTTATAATTTGTGTTCATGCTCTTTTAATACATATTGAGTTTGCATTTTCCTTATTAAAGTTAAGGGAACTGTTGGTATGTAATTTCCTGTAACATGACATTATTAATGGTGATATTTTCTTCTAGATTTTGATGATGATACTCCTCAGAGAGCTAAAGATTATGAAAACATTAAAGATGTTGAGGACGAGATGGTAATTGAGGTAATATTTTTATTTTATTTGACAATATTGTAAGGAAATGTTTTTTGTTAATGTTTTAAAGGGAAATGTAATGATATGAAGTTAATATTTTTTTGAATCACTATTGCAGGATGAGGACAATGAATTTGAACACTTCCAAGATCCAGAGGAGTTTGAAGGATTCCAGGATTCCCCTCGTACAGTTGAACAACCAAAGATTGTTATATCCCAGGTAGATATATGAAAAACATATTGTACGAGAATAATAATAGGTTCATATTAAAGTTCCTTAGTTAATACAATTAAGCAAAATGTGTTCTTCATATTCTGGCCAACCTGATTCACATGTGCAGCAAATCTCAACTTGTGGTATTTCATGTCAGTAACAATTATTTGAGAGCACAGTTGATGAGAAACTTTAATGAGTAATCAATGTGATTTTAATATATGTATACTAACATTTTTTAAAGTCCTTTGAGGTGGTATAAATGATGTTGATGTAGTGTCATATTCTGGCCTATATCTGTCACAACCAACATGTATGTTAACAATTTACTATGGTCAAGTGTGTTCCCAACACCCGAGAAGGTCCAGATTAAAAACAATATTAGTTAATTATTACATTACATTTTGACGGCCTCATTGGTTGTGTTAGTTGCAAGCGCGACTGCCGATCGAGAGGTCCTGGGTTCAAATCCCGGGTCGAGTACTATTGGATTTTTCTAAAATTA
>DWEH01000554.1:0-11355 GCA_018245815.1 Apyrrothrix aesculapus | reverse complement strand
GACGTTAGAAGATTGTGACAAGGACGGGGGGAGGGGTTCAAAATTCCTAAAATTCGTGTGACGTACTTTATGGATGGCCCCTAATTTGATACTGTTATAATTCAGATTATTGAATTTGATATGTATTTATCTATTTATTAAGCACAACAACTATAGAGAGAGATAACGGTCACAAAATATTTTAGTGGTGAATCTCTCTTATGTATGTTTAGGTAAGATTCGTTAAATTTTATTTTAGTGAACTATTTGATTATTTGAATTCGATTAGTTGATAGAATTGATGTATCTGGAGATCGTCGCTCTCACCAGTCCGTTAACCCTCTGCATTAGTTTCAAGTGATAAACGATTTACGATAGCGGAGCAAGGCAAATCGGAAACAAGGCCGTCTTGGTAGAGTGGCGTGCCCCGAATAGTGTTAATTACGGAATCTTTGCCGCTTTGCCACGGAACCTCCGCGCCGGTCATTAACGGTGCCATGGAAGATTACAGGCGTGCGCTAACGCAGCTGTTGCACGCACCTTGTAGATCTAGGTAACATCTGTTCGTATACGAGTTTGCAATAATACTTGAACGTTTATCTTAGACGATCTTGTGAAATTGCATTGCACTCTTGAAATAAGCTGTGTATGTATTCGTGAATTCCATACATAATTTGTTTGAAAACATGATTGCCTTATTAGGGTATTCGTATTTTCGTATAAAAACCGTTCTGAATTACTGCTCTGATTGTAATCTCTTCGCATATAGTTTTTCATTATAACTTTTAATTCAGTTATTGATGTATAAACGTGGAAACCATCTATATTATAATTCAACAAGGTATTTTATACGGCTATGAAGTTTTGAAGATTAATTGTTGATAGAAAGCTACATTCGTTTATCTTAATATACAAAAAATATTCACGTCTTATCTCGTCAAGATCTGTTAGAAGTTCTTCATTGCAGAGCATTTTTTCACTCGAAAGTGAGCGACAAAAGCCGGTAATTGCAATGTGGGCAATCAAGATTTCTTTCCGGCGTTAGACCGTTGTCGGTATTTCCATCTGCAAATAAAATACACGTTTTGCATTTTGCCGTTAGCAGAGTAACAGACCAAACACTTGTAAGTATGACTTGGACAACTATCACGTTACCATTAATTTGAATTATCGTGATTTTGTCGCTGTCCTTACGTATAAGGCCCTAAGGTTATCAGTATTATGAAGACCACATATTCATAAATTAATGTTATGAAGTAACTTTAACACTTACTCCGAATACTTTCGTAAATATCGTGGAATGTGACGATTTCTGTCTGTGGCTCTCAAGCTTGACTTATTATTAAAAAATGTAATTTTACCACTGTAATAACATTTATTCCTTTTTTTAAAGTACATAGTTGTTCTCAACTCGATGCAAAAACAGAATGCTTTTAAAAAGCCAATTCTTCTATCTAAGAGCTTGTAAAGTTTTGTTGACGTTTTTGTGCACGCTCATGCTCAGTGGGCAGGAATGTTCACGGTCCGCGGCGCCTTTCGTAACAGTCTTCTGAGCTATTGCGAATGTTTTTATACGAACACTAGGCAAGGTTCGATACTTCGTCCGCGTTTCAGTGAATCATGTTCGAATGACAAAAATGATGTCATGTCGTTCGAAGAAACATTTGTATAACGTTTAGACTCTACCGATATTTGTAGAAAGAAAGTTTTTCCGCAATTACTTATTGCATTGCAGTACATTGTATCAGTGGTCATGGTTAGAAGGAAATTGTAAAACTGACAGATGTCTTTAATATTACATACATACGTATATATTTTCACGCCAGGTCCCTCACGGGGTAGGCAGAGAGCACCGAGTGCCAAATATCTCTATCCTTACAGACCTGTCGCGCTTCTTCTATATTCATCACTCTCTTCATACATACACGCCGGTTTCGGAGACTTCTGTAGGTATAAGAGATATATTAGAAAATAATGTTTTCTCGATATGCTAAACAGAGATACCGGATTTGTATCGTGGACGTGAGAACAAGAATTTATGTAGGTAGGATCGCACGACTGGGATGTGACTCATCGATGTCATCACCTGTATCGAAATGGGCTCTGTAACTGGCAAATTGTTTTCATTGTATTCTTAATATGATTTTGAGGTCTACGTCCTTCCGTTCGAGTGGTTTTGGACTTGTTTGAAGTCGTTAGACCTGGACCTAAAACTAGATAGGCGGCGGGATAGATGGAGGGCCGCGAGAGCCTTCGAAAGAGCGAGCGGAATGTGCTCGCAAGGTCATTGCGCCCTGCGCGGTCATGCACATGCGCCCCTCTCCCCCGCGCCCTCCCCCAGCCCCGCACCCACCACCACATTGTCTACCGCGATTTGCGGATAAAGAGGAAGCAACCGAGTCAAAAGGCGATAGGAACCATTTCAATGCGAGACCTCTTTTATTTTCCTATTTTGCTCCTCCATTGGTCGGCAGCGCACGACCGCCGCGGGCAATATTGGTCTCGTTTCCAACGCTGTTCCCCAAGAAAAACGCCTTAGTAACCACGATAACTTATTTACGACGGCTGCTGTAACTAGTATCTGTCCTAAGTCTATGCGTTCGAGACTCCCGATGCTTTATGCCATTGACTTCTAAGGATTAGTAGCGTACCATCGGTAGTTTATATGTACGAGTATTATAATGTTCAGCCAACGACCCTAACTGGTACACTTTCACGGTTGACTGTTACATGTTGTTTTAAATGAAGAGATCAAATGATAGTTTCGGTGGTGTCGTTACCATAAAACCGCAATATTATCGATGTAAAAAAGAGAGAAGTCGAATAATTTTGCAAAACGTTACCATTTTTTGTAGAACGTGCGCTACGTTCGAAGATCTTCATGTTCCGTTATCTATAACGCGCGCGATAGCCTTAATGAGTGTTTTTATTTATTTAGATAAAACGTAAACATCGTCTTCGTTCGTCTAGGCCTCGTTTCTTATGATGCAATTAAGATCTTAGATATCATTATGTGAAAAACAAAACTTGCATCATTTACTACATAGTACATTTTGAAAAAAATTTTACATATATTGATACATACTATGATTTAAATTGATTCACATCAACATAGCAAGATTTCTAAGATACACGTAACATCACGCCTGTAATTCCCGAAGAGGTAGGCGGAGGAGTGTAGTAAACTCGCGCGATTCACCAGTTACCTTTACGTCTCAATATGGAATAGGTGGTAAGTCTATTGCCATACACCGGGCACAAATCTAGACTCCAAGCCACTACTAGATATTTTAATTTTTAGAAAAATTCAAAAATACTCGACCCGGGATTTGAACCCAGGACCTCTCGATCGGCTGTCGCGCTAGCAACCAACCCGACCAACGAGACAGTTATACCTTATACTTCATATACTTATTGTGAGAAACTTTAGAAAAGGAGGTGAATTTGACGATAATGTCGTGACAAACTTTACAGGGGAAAACATGTTCATGATAACTTGTTTTATAACTCTATAACTGAAGTTTGTCTTCACCAAACACAGTCCGATTAAATTATTCAGCTTACAGACAGACAAACTATCCGGCTACTGAGGTTGCAAAACAGAAAAATAAACCAAGGTAGAAGCCAGCTTAGCATTAAAATTTTCTTGGCATTTATCACAACCACTCCTCCGCTGAAATAAAGTTTAATCGGTTTATAGTTTAAGATGATCATCGCCTAATTCTGTTTTCTCGTATTTCAAATAAAAATGAAGCGACATGTTTACGCTGTCCCTTCGCTGCTAAGTGGTTTTTATGGCGTATATAAGAATATAACAAACTACGATTAACACAAATATCCTGTAAACAAGCAATTGCGATACATTCCTACTTATCTGCAGATGTAATTTAGATTCGATAAACGATCTCAATTACGATTTATTTTAGTACTATTGTTTGTATATTGTTAATAAAAAAATATGATAATTACAGTTATTAGACCTTCGATAGGTTGATGTGAACAATGAACATGTATTGTATACAATTATCTCTTTCTGTAATATAAAAAATCTGTAAGAAGCTGGTCGGGGCACGCACAGTGACGAGTCGTTATTGTAATTGTTTGTTTTGTAGTTATTTTTATTTAGTTACTGTAAATATAACAAGTCCAATATGTTCTTTCTACGACATTAACGCTCATATATCATCAACTTTAGACTTTGTAAACTCCTGTGCCTACCTCTTCTTGGATTACAGGCCCGATGTTACGTTTTTTTCTGTACTAAAATTAAGAAGTCATTTAAGAACTTCCGATCCATTCTCAAAAATTTATCCCACGTAGTGCGCTAGATTACTTTCATTCTTAGGCTAATATACAAAAAAGTAGCTGTTTATAAAACGAACCAGTCTTTCGAATATCATCTACGCAGTGCCATAGTCCACGAGTAAAAGGCTGTAACCAATGGACAGAACGAAATTATAAATGTTCCGTATTTTACTTATTGGCTACGGAACGCTAACAAGCTGTTGAGTTTAAGACGTAATATGGTTTAAAACTATTAACTTTAAAAACTGCCTTGCCTGTCTTGTTGGTCCAGTGGTTGCGAGCGCAACTGCCGATCGAGAGGTTCTGGGTCCAAATCCCGGGTCGGGTACTATTGGATTTTTCTAACTAGAACTTAGTTACAATTTCTAGTAGTGGTTCGAAGTCTGAATTTGTGCCTAGTGTATGGCAATAGCTCACCACCTATTCCACGGTGGGACGTAAACGTAAATGGTAAAACGTGGGAGTGTACTACACTCCTCTGCCTACTTCTTCAGTGATTATAGGCGTGATGTGACTTTTTTTTTTAATTTAATGTTTTTTTTTTACACCGTATCATTGTAGTATGTTACTCCTTGGTTACAATAATGGTTTCAGCAGCAGTGTTCACTGATTCCAATCATAGCACTATTTGATTATTTGTTTTCTATGTTCCAGGTGTCCATTCCTGTAGCAGCGTGAACTTTTATAAGGAGAAAGAGGTACGTAACTTTTAACTTAAAACTTTTAACAGTATTACAATCTCCGTATCAATATAGAGGGACAATTAGAAAGAGAGAGAGAGAGAGACTTTTATTTTCATAACTAAATAACTACATAATAAAAGGCAATCTAAATTGTAGCTTTGTTGTGACTACACTGTTATTATTCAGTGTACGAATGTCTCGAAGGATTTATATTCAAACTCGTTTCTGACTAAGTAGAGAGATATTATTCATTAAACTCTATGTTGATAAATATATGTACATGATTTATTAGGCTCTATGTAGATAAATATTGATTTACCCTATATTTCACAGTGTTGAGTGTAGATAAAATATAGAGTAAAATATATATATATATATATATATATGTGGATAAATACATATGTATTATTTGTTAAACTCCATATGAATAAATATACGTATATGATAAATATTAGGTAAAATGATAACAAATTGTCTTTCAATACGTGACAATCGAGAATAAAAATGAAGTACAATTCATAGATACAACAAATTATCGACAGATAAAGGCAAAGTGCGTAGAAGGGGTTTCTTAAAAAACAACCAGCCTCCGATCACGATAGTCAGTTGACACGCGGTGCGCTCGCGAGCAACAATGGCTAAACCGTGGGACGTCTGTGAACTCTGGCCGATGCTCTTTTTGCACTGTCAAGTGGCCGAGTTGCCCGAGAAACAAGATTATATAGAGTTTTATGGGGAATGTGGCCAGATGTTTACTTTGAACACACTCGCGAACCACCCACGGGTCTTTTTGTTTGTGCGCTTTGAATAGAATATTAAAAGATTTCACGTTCATAACATTTCAGACGTGTTTTGTTTTAACTTCCATTTTGTTGTTTGTAGTTGCCTTAATATTGATGCGTTTTAATTTTATTGCTAGATTATTACACGCACTGATAACGTAGAGATAATCAAAAAGGCTTTTGGCTTGGCTTGGCATGGCTTCTATTCTGAGCCTATTCATGAACACACTATACATAAAACGCATTATATTTACATAAAACTAGCTTATCTTCAAAGCATTCTTCCTATTTATTCATAACTTTTAAGTAATAAAGTAAAGAAATAATTATATTCGTGCATAAATCCGTAGATTTACTACGTGACACCTGTCAATACTATTATTGGCGGCTATAAAGCGACCCCACATATGCTCTAAGCCTAAACAATACAGAGTCGAGAAACGTGAAGTGATTTACGACTGTACTTGATTGAATGGATGCTGATAGTATGGGTGGGCGCGCACGGCTTCCACTGATTGCGTTTTAGATGTATCGTTATTGAATTTTGCAAACTGTGCACTATATTGTTATTAAGATTGATAGACAGCGAATAGCGCCTCGATATTACGATCCTAATGGAAGTGAAAGTCGAAATGCAAAAAATAATACATACTTTCGTTGCCTAGTCTTCGCCAGCAAGTGAGATGTGAGTAACCGTTAGGAATAAAATGATTAAGTACATACGTACATATATTGTGACTATCTTGTGTATACGTAAAGCGGCATATCAAAGTTATTTATGCACGTGTTACAAGGTTGTTAATAATGTTGCATTGTGGGCTAATAGCTGGGTATTGAGATGTTACACGCCAGCATCGATAAGCTTGAGTGACAGGCGAGCGTGGAGCGCATTTACATAGCAGCCTCGGGTCGAGGAAATTCTCAGTTAACAATCGATTCCTACCGGGCGTCAAGAGAAATAGCGCTGTAATACCCCGTAATGACCAATATCGATACCGACATTGGCATATTCCCGGTAAACGCGTCGTATTTACGGTAATACGTGTGATATAAACCGATCAGAAGATACAGTTAGCAACTGCACCGACCACATCAGCACTAATTCCTTTGGACTGTAATACGAATGTTATTTAAATTGCACGTGTTTACTGGATATTTAATTACCGGCCGTGTTTAGTGTTTATCGCGGGTTAGTTCTATTATAGGTTTAACTTGTAAGTTGTAATTAACTCCGTAGAGTTCCTGATGTTGTCGGCATGTTAAGGTATATAAACATGTTTGGATTCACATATCTAAACTATATGTGCGTTGGTCACTTAATTAAGTATTCCAGTTAGTCAGTCGGGGCTTTTCCATTGGTTCAGTATCATAGAATGTTACCTAATGGTAAATTAGGGGTAGCTTATGATGTAACTTGCTTGTGTTAAAAAACTTTAGGTATGCATTATTGTCTCGAACAATTTCTAATGGTTCGTATCGGCCAAAATAGAGGACAGCTGAGATTTCCGTTTTGTCTAAGTCTATACCAGAAATGACTTGCCGAAACGACTCGTCCGGTTCGGAGGAATAAAAGTAGACAGAGTAGTTGTTGACCACAAAATATTATCATTTCTAGGTTTGCAGAGAAAATGTGATATATATGGTTCATTAGAACGTTGTTGATGTCAGGTTTGTTAAATGATTAACGCTATGTGCGAGAAACTCTAATTCTGATTATGAAAAATACGTAACATACGTAAAATCACGCCTGTAATCCTCGAAGAGGTAGGCAGAGGAGTGTAGTACATTCCCACGTTTCACCAGTTACGTTCCATTATTGAATAGGTGGTGAGTCTATTGCCATACACCGGATACACATCCAGGATATTAGAGCACAGTATGAAATATACTGCTCATAGTGTTTAAGTAATTCCGTTCCGATTTGAAGAGTTAGGCAGGTTTGAAGACACGAGTTGCAACAACGAACAAAATTAAAGACTTTGGTTTTGTATAAGATTATTCACTGCCTATATACTTCCTTGACTATTTTAAAATCAGGTAGCACGCACAAAAAAGTGTCAAAATCGAGACTCGAAGATTATATTAATCGTAGCATAAGCTCCTTATGTCAATTCCTTTATTTTTTGGTTATGAATGCGTCTAATCAGAATAAAGGACCATTTTTCAAACTCATGACTTTTTAAAACATTGAGGTCTTAAAAACTAAAATCGATTTAAATTTGTTTTATTCGGAATCATAAATGTTTGTTGGACACGAGATTGATCTTCGATCATTAGATTACGCTAGGTCGCAGTATGCAGCATCATGTTCGTTAGTGCAAATCAAAAAGCTAGGCTCCCTGGTTCGCGTGACTAGGCATACTGAGGGCTTGGTTTATACGAAAGCATTCCACTCGTTTTCTGCTTCTGCATATGTAAATGCAGTAGAGACATAATAACAGCGTTGCAGGATATATTCTTGTACTGTTGAAAGCTATGAATAATTATTTTTAAGTCTCAGTATACAATGACTAGAATCAAAGTCTACGTTTAGTACACACGTAGCATTAAATCTGATATAGGGAAAACATGATCCGATTACTGGTCACATATAATAATGGGTTACATACTCATGATTGTAATTACTTAAGGTTTGTATTAATAATGTTGAGCGATTGCAAGCGCGATTACTCATCAAGAGGTCCCGGTTTCGATCCCCAGATTTTGACTTGGGCTTTTCTATGTTGCAATTCCTAGTAGTGGCTCAGAGATAGGATTTGTGTCCGGTGCATGGCAGTAGTTTCACCCCCTATTTCATGGTGGGACGTATAGCGCCACAGGTGAATCGTGGGACTGTACTACACTCCTCTGCCTACCTCTTCGGGGTTTACGGGCGTATATAACTCAGTAATAGTTGATTTTTTTCATACCATAAGAGCTATATAAGGAATATAAGTGGACGTTTGTCCATTGTGCATTAAAAGAGAATTCGAGAATTTTAATCGCAATGCATTTATACCGGCTGCTTTATAATCCTTTTTTTATGTTTTGCATATCTAAATATTTTAATTCTGCATCCAAGGAGAACCTTTGTTTTTATTTAAAGGTTAAGAGTTGGGCTACCACGAGGGACATTGATTTAAATACAATAGAGTTAATTGATTTTTATTTAAACATAATCGTTTTATTTTGTACACTACAGTATAAGTTTGCTTTACGGTTATTGTAATATATCTCTTAATCTATGTAAGTATTATGCAGTGGCTATGATTAAAGTTCGTTTTCTTTCTTTCTAACATGGTCTGAACCAACTAAAACTATCATTCAATATTATAACCATAAACTCATACAAAACCAAAAAATAAAATTTGGGTATCCATTACAGATATCAATCCCATTAAAATTGTGCGAATGTAATTTGTGATTATAACATGTGAAGAGAAATCTTTGTTCCTTTTTAGGAATACGGCACGCACGTAGAAGTGTGACATTCGGCATAGTTAAAGTTTCTATAGACAAGGAGCGCAAGAACCAAAATTTATATGTAAAATGTGTAAAAACTACGTTAAATAAAATGAATTAATACGTTAACGCAATCTATCTTAGGCATATATGTCCGAGTAGCACATAGGACAGTTTTATAGTCTTATAAAAGAGAGCCCTCTTTAAAGCACCGTCGATAATGATCTTTTTTTTTAAATCGATCATTATTATTATTCGTTTTTTCATATGAATCAAGTGTTATAGAATAGTAGGTTTCTTATGAAACGTTTCATTTACTATCGGGCATATCGGTATGTGGTAGGAGCCGCGACCAGCTCGGGCCGCAGCGCCTCTTAACGATGTCGTGTATTTCTATTTGCGTAGTCTAAGTTACAAGCCTACGGGTTGCGTAGTTAATTATTTATTATTATATTGTCTCCGAAACCGGCGTGCGTGTATGAAGAGGCTGATGAATATAGAAGATGCACGGCCGGTCTGTAAGGACAGAGATCTTTGGCACCTGATGCTTTTTGCCAGCCCGTAACGGACCCGACGTGATTATATAATAATAATATTCACGCCATGTCTATTACGTGGTAGCCAGAGAGCACCGAGTGCCAATTATGTATATCCTTAAAGACTTGACGTACGTCTTCTACGTTTCATTTTCTTGTCTCTTTGAAAGTTAAAGATATATAAAAATATATTTTAGTGTTGAAAAAGATAAAATGAATTTAACTTTTAATTAAGTAATTAAAAAATGTGACATCACGCCTGTAATCCACGAAGAGGTAGGCAGAGAATTGTAGTAATCTGCCATGTTTCACCAGTTACGTTTATGTCCCATTATGGAATAGGCGAGGAGCCTATTGCCATACACCGGGCACAAATCCAGGCTCCGAGCCACTACTAGAAATGTCTACTAGAAAATCTAAGTTAGAAAAATCAGTATTACCCGACCCGGGATATGAACCCAGGACCTCTCGATCGGCAGTCGCGCTTGCAACCAACACGACCAACGAGGCAGTCAATTGTTCATTGTGCAACCTTTAAGCGTCTTGAGGGCTTCAGCATGCACAAATTGTTTCGCGCGCTTTTTGCATTTTGTGAAATGCATCTTCATCTTCTTGAAGATGGAGATGAAGATGTATTCTGTGACCATTACGTGTCATTGCAAAAAGTGCACGAAACAATTTGTGCATGCTAAAACCCTCAACACGTTTAAAGAATGTGGTTAAAATTCTATCCTATATCCTCTCAAAGTTACGTCATAGAAGTTTCGTTACTGTATTACTTTAGGAATTGAAAATAAAATTCTGCGCAAAAATACTTTAAATATAATTTAAAGGTCTCCAGTGAACAAAATAAGATAGCTAATTTTGAAGACAATAATTAAAAGTCACGGGATGTTACATCGCGGTCTCATATCATTAATATTCTTCGCAATCATGTCAAGGATGACTATTATTCGATTCGCTATCAACATTTATTCATAACACTTTCAATGGCCGCCATATTTGTACACTCAAGGATATAAGGAAACTATTATAATAATCTCTACCTACCTCGAACACCTCACGCTTTTTTATGTCAGTCGCTCGTGCGAACTGAAATCTTATTATGATATTTTATCTATATATTTCGTGAATACATCTTTAAATCATAAAAAATATTTCGTGTTTGTATTATAAAATTCAATTAAAGTCCGTAAGCATAGTTCAAGAACATTATAGTCTTTAGTAATAAAAATAATCGGGGCACAGACAATTTTATCCTATACCTACATACCAGTGCCTAGTGATAGTTCCCGAATTTTCCTTCAGGATTTAGTAAAAGCAAATGAATATTATACAGGATATAATAGGACTAGAGCTCCCTTTTAATCTTTCGGAAATATAACGTAATATTACGCCTATAATTTTCGAGGTGCGAGGCAGAGGAGGGCAGTACACTCCCACGTTTCACTAGTTACGTTTCCGTCCGATCATGGAATAGGTGGTGAATCTATTGCCATACACCGGGGACACATTTTTTTCTTACTTAGCTATAGGCCCGCGTTTGACTGCTATCCCACCTGATGGAAAGCGGGGTGCAGCCTAGGATGTAGCACGCTTGCCTAGGACGTGCCTATTCACTGTTGTCTT
>DWEH01000553.1:0-11359 GCA_018245815.1 Apyrrothrix aesculapus | reverse complement strand
GGTTTCCTCACGATGTTTTCCTTCACCGTTATAGCAAGTGATATTTAAACTTAAAACGCACATTTTGTAAAGAGGTGAGCGCCAGGATTTGAACCCGGTCTCCCGGAGTGAAAGCTGAATTTCATACCACTAGGCTATCACTGCTATTCCCTTATTAGAATTTTAATAAATGTTGATGAAGGCATGTAGTAAAAACATCAGATCGTGATATTCACAAGAAACAAGTTCATTGTTATTATTCTAACAAAATCTGAAAAGAACGCAGCCAAGACATGATTCATATTGACTACGTTCAAATTTCAAGTTATTGAGACGCTATCCGAAGAGCATGAAAAGGACAAATGACTCGTGACCCAAAAATATCTGGTGTCAAAACACGGCATGCTTGCGATGGGTCTCAAAGGGACCTCATTTGTAAGGAGCGCCGATGCCAATGAACAATGCACGTAATTTCGTGCAACACTTTGATTGATAGCCAATCCAATTTCTTCGGCAGTTGACGCGTCAGACACAGACGTTTTGACGGTACTGATTGGTAGATTTATGCGTTCCACTCACGACAATAGGCGAGGGTACGATACTAATCTAAATAGCCATTCGAGCGAAGTAATGGGTTCGTTTTACAGATCTACTGTCACCTAATTTGAAGGAGATATCCGCTACCGTGATAAATGGGGACTAAGTATGGTATCGTTTAGTACATCATCAACATACAATTAATGACAGTACTCTGAATGATGGACATATGAAACGAAAATATTATTGAGCTCCAAAATAAAAAAGATTAACTCAAATACGATTCCCGATTCCTAAATCGTAATTTCTTTACGATATAAAGTTGTTTTCTCCAGTCATGTACAGAAAGCTCTTAACGGTTGAATCCCTATTGAAACTGTAAATGCAAAAATTTCCTTTAACGTTTTCTAGTAAAAATCACTGAAACGATTCTAATGATTCTTTACTCATCTCACTCATATATATTTATAAACTTGAACTTTGCAACAAATGAAAGACACTCAAAGTATATTTTTAAATTATTTTAACTCAAATCCTGAAACACGGAATAAAGGAAAAAATACTGTAAGATTATTACTACATATGTAGTTTCGTGCAAACGACGACACGGGTATTATTGAAAATTAGAACAAGATTGACAATTAATGCTAACTAAATATCTAGGTTTTTCTATTGTGAAGCTTAAAAGGGATCACAAAGTTGAATTAAATTACAATATCTTATAGCGAATATAACAAAACGGCTACAATTAATTTGAGCGTACCAAATAAACTCTTCCGAGCTAACGATAATGGTGGATGTACGTTAGGCGATATTATTCGTACCCTCTTGCCCTCCGAGATCGCAAATAACAGTACAGCTCGTAAACTAGTTGCCGCATTAACCATAACGAATAAAGGCACTAAAAGCACGTCTCGACCGTCCCTGAGGGCCGTTTCGGCTGTCAATGCGAAAATTTAAGTCCGCCACACCCATGCACTCCGCAAGGGTCGACCTTTTTACCCTTTGTCTCAATTGTTGCTGTATTCCGCTACTCCTTTATGCCTGGACATAGCTAAGAGGAAATTTATTCTGTGTACATTACATTTCCTAGCAGTGCCAATATTAAATCTTTTTTTATTACTTTTTGGATTGTTTGTTGATTGTTAAGTGTAGTAAGTAATTAATAAGTGCAATTTATGGATGCCCAAGAGATTGAAGAATGTAACGAGCTGTAATGTTATATAAAATGGGATTCTATGCTGCCGTATTCACAGACCACGTGGACATATGTAAATTTTCTAAGACAAAGCTGTCAAATTTCAGTCCAATTCAACAGAAAACTCCTTTAATATCAAATATCTGCCTAACCCGTAGGCAATTTATGCAACACAAAAAAAAATTAACGACCCGCGTGTCAACTTATGAACTAAATGACATAACACGATATAAAAAAATGGATATATTTTAAACTGATGAACTTTAAGAGACCTTAAATGTCACATCAAAATTTATTTTTAATCTGTTGGATCTTTTATCTAGACGGATAACTATTTCGTAACGAGTCTTACAAATCGATTGCTCCTGTCAGTGGACGTATCTAATTTGTTAATATTGTTTTTTATCATTATTGCCTCACCTTCACTTATTACCATCTATACAATTCAGTAACAACAGAGCTTAATTCCGAACATGTTTCTGCTTGTATACAAAACATTCATCTGTTCTAATCTTGTTGTTCAAAGGAATGTGTTACCGACATTGGGTGGCTATCTATCTTACTATAACGACAATGTCTTGATGTATTTTATCACATTTAGCCCTGGTAGAAATATTTACTAACACGAACCAAGGTACAATGAGCTCTACTGTTTTACCGGCACCCTTTTTATTGATGGCCCAAGTTGAGATTTCTTTATTATTTCGGGGTTCTTGCTACACTAGTCCAATGGGTGTCGTGACCGTAGTGTTAACGGTCATATTTGTCATCTGTCAATTTGCCTTCTATTTTGGTTGGGGGATATGAAAGCTTCGTTTACTGTCTGTCGTTCGCGTTTTGTCATCATTATTTTTAGCTCTTTTATAATCGCTATTGACAGGAACGAAGCCGCAATTAGTTGAACGTTTTTGTAATGATTTAATGCGTTCATTTTTAGATACTCATTTGGGATCGGAATGAAAACATTTGAATGGATGTTATATATTTTAGAACTCTTGTTTATGGGTTGCAGATGGCGGCTATATCAATCAAAGCTTCACGAAGCTGTATCTCATAGTTTATTGTATTACTGTATTAGAATCGTGAAATAACGTGTAATATTTTAATTTAATTAGAAGTATTACCAACAATAAACTGACTTAATTTGCCAACAGTAAATTGAGTGCCTCGTTAGTCGTGTTGGTTGCAAGCGCGACTGCCGATCGAGAAGTCCTGGGTTCAAATTCCAGGTCGAGTACTATTAAATTTTTTTTAAATTGTTATTTCTAGTAGTGGCTCGGAGTCTGAACTTGTGCCCGGTGTATGGCAATAGACTCACCACCTATTCCATAATGGGACGTAAACGTAAATGGTGAAACGTAGGACTGTACTACACTCCTTTGCCTACCTCTTCGGGGATTACAGGCGCGATGTTACGTAATAGCTCTGGTGGTGTATTACTCTGCGCACGCACTTGATTCCGTCCTGTCGATGCGAACTCGTTAAATAAAGTCCACCGACGTTCCGACGAGCTATCAATTTGTAACAGCAACTTGTGATCCAGATAATGTAATGGTTGTTGAGGGACATGGGGTTGGGGTGGGGGTGGGAGAGGGTGGTTAGTGTGCCTGTTAATTTCAAACTACGATTAGGACTTGGCCTAGAACTACTATCCTACTACCTAGGACTCTTTTAAGCAATAGTGAATAGGCTTTTCCTAGTTACGCGTGGTCCTTCTTAGGGTTCACCGGCGCTTGCAATCGAGCGAGATTGCGGCCAGACAATTGTCTGTCATATAATTTAAAAAAAAAACTAACTAAGTGGGCATTCGTACACGCTTCACGACAGATTTACTTATGGAATGTTTCGGCTCATTCCAACATATTCGGATATGTTAGGTGGGCTATCATGTACTAGAGTTTGGTACTAATTGAGAATAGCCTTGTTTCTACTTTCGAGAACTAAATTGGAACGCCTCGTTAGCTAGCGTGTGTTGTCTTAACAAAATATCAAGAAATATATTGCACAGGCTAACAAATAAGCAAACGAGCCAGCTGATAGTGGTCACCGTCGCATATCGACATGTGTAACCGAGTTATATATCCCAGATATACATCACCAGAGGCGTTACCAACGCTATGCCAGTTCTGAACGACTCTGATAACGTTTTCGATTTTCAAAAAATGTTTTAAACGTAACATTACGCCTGTAATCCCCAAAAAGGTTGGCAGAGGAGTGTAATATACTCCCACGTTTCACTAGTTACGTTTACCTACCACAATGGAATAGGGAATGAGCCTATTGCCATACAACGGGCACAAATCCAGACTCCGAGCCACTACTACAAATTTTAACTAGAAGTTCTAGTTAGAAATATCCTATAGTATCCGAACCAGGATTTGAACCCAGGACCTCTCGATCGGCAGTCGTGCTAGCAACCACTTGACTAATGAGGGAGTCAAGTGTTTTAATTTTCAAAAAAAGGAAGCCATGTTGACGGTAGTTCGATAAAAGCTTGACACACAGTATATTTAAAAATAGGTACGGTACTTAAAAGAATCAAGTGTTTCAGCATTGAAAAATAAGTTGCCATATTGGTAGTTCAAAAAATGTTCCATATACTTTATTTTTGAACAAGTAGGTAAATAAAAATGAACTAGCACATTGAGGGTACTTTAATAAAAGTTCTATAGCATTTTATCTAGAAGATGTGGGTTCGTAAAAAAATATCAAGCGTAGCAAATTTCAAAAATAGAGTGCCATATTAAAGTACTCTAATAAGAGTTGCATTGCATTTTATTTTTAATACGCAGGTACACTAACAAAATATCAAGCGTTACAGTTTTCAAAAGTAGAACTCCATATAAAGTTCTATAAAAATTCCTTAGCCTTTTAACTTAAACAAGTAGGCACTTAAAAATATCAAGAGGCTGTCAATGCTACGTATGAATATTTGAATATTTCCCGCGGCCCAACGTTTGTGTCTCGAGTTCGACACGAGGGGCCCGATACATTTTTCAATTCAACAATTCAACTCGCTACCGTATATTAACGCGAACTGGCATTATGTATGCGGATTCTTTGACCAGCCGCATCTACAAGTCACCTTCGGATTTACCGGTCAACCACCGCTGCAGCGGGTCAGCTACATATTGACCGGGGTCCAGTTCATTTGTCTCTACATTCTCTTATCTTGCAATTTTCTCGTACTTAACTAATGATCATTAATGTTAACGTAGTCTTCAGCTACCCGCGCATCGCATGACGCTTGTTTTATATATAGCTAAAATTGTCATTTCAGCGTTCTTTATTGTGGGTAGTGGCGATAATCTAGCTACATGAATGGCAGCACTGTCGCCTAGTTGGCAACACTATCGCCTAGAGGGAAGCACCGTCACCTTTAACAGGGCGGTGACAATGATTAATACTAGCGTAAGGCTTAATGGTTATTATGGCAGACTAGATTTTTAAACCTTTTCATTACGAGAACAGACTCATGTTCAAAAGTGAAATGATAAAAGGGTTGTTTATAATGATAAATGTATATTTATTTATAAACACTTATTGTACAACCGAGAAATTAGGCAAATTATACAAAATCCGGACTTAATGCGAAGTGGCATTCTGTACCAGTCAGCCTTTGGTGATTGTGAGGAATTGGCGGTAAGCGGTAACAATAAAACATAAGATAAGCTAAACTTATAATGTATAAACATATAATGAAATAAATTAATACATACATATGTACAATATAAATAAACTGCATAATAAATACATATTTATATATACATACATCTTATCTTTGAGTGTATGACACTCGTTACGATGAATTATAATCGGGTTTAGTTGTTATGGTCGGATTTATATTGAAATTGTCCTTAAATTCTTAAGTAACAACTTAAGAATTTAAGGACATACCCTGTAGGGTATGTTGCTATTTAAGAAATGCATGGATCATGGTTGTACTAACACCGTGATATAAGTAAATCAAAGTGAAATTAATACGAATCGAAAGTATTTTCTTATACTGTGGTGTAATATGATAACTAAAATAATAAATTGAAAAAAATATATTTAACGCCTAGATCTAAGAGGTCGTTTGTACAAAAAGCGGACTTAGTGCATGATGTCATTATTTATACATATTATAACGTCACGCCAGGTCCCTTACGGAGCAGGGAGATAGCACCGCGTCCCAAATATTTATATCCTTACGATCTGACATACTCTTCCACAGCAGTGATAGCCTAATGGTTTGAAATTCTGCCTCTCACTCCGGAGGCTCAAATCCTGGCGGGCACCTGGCGGGCACCAAAGTGTGCGTTTTAATGTTAAATATCCCTTGCTATAACGATGAAGGAACACATCATGAGGAACCCTTAGAGTTCATAGACAGAAACATGATCTCATTCTGGGAGGAGACTCGTGTTCCAACAGTGGAACGATAAAAAAAATTACTTCTTCCGTATTCATACACGTAATTTGATGTAATAGTTATAAAACCGGGTTTGTGTGTAACGAAGCGATGAGCTGTCACGTGTGCTCTTTATCAGATTGAAGCCCTACTGCGACATGGCAAATGTTGTGTTGTTCTTTCAAAAGGATGTGCGAGTTTTTTTCCACCGGCTGTTTCTCCTGATCTACATTATGAAGCGCACAGTATGAGGGGCCCAAAATGGTTGAATGATGGCTGTAACAATTTACTATGTTAATTGTATTTAGTTATAACCATAAAATTAATAGATTTAATGAATATAAATTTTAATTGACCAAACCAAAAATTCGTGAATTTGAAAACCAATCAAATTCACGAATTTTTCCTATTATAAATTACCTACTTATTTATGTAATGTTTTTGCATTGGCTTTACGTAGTCCCATATAATTAGTTTTAGCAGAGCGAGAGAAAACAGTTGCTAGAGGAAAACAATTTAATGATCTGTTAATTGTTTCATTGTGTCATTCCCTATCTACTGACTCCGGTGATAACTAGGTTCATGTCAATATCATCAAACCTTTTGTTGTTGATCTTATCGTTATTTAACAAAAAAAAGTAATTTTAAGCATGTAATACCCGACGAGGAAGGCAAAGGAGTGTAGTACACTCCTACGTTTCACCAGTTTCATTTACGTCCCACTATGAAATACGGGGTGAGTCTATTGTCTTACACCGACCACAAATCCGGACTCCGAGCCACTACTAGAAACTTCCAGAGAATCTAAATTAGTAAAATCCAATGTAGTACCCGACCCGGGATTTCAACCTAAGACTTCTTGATCAGATTATAGGAACCAGAGATGTATAGAAATTTAGTTTTTAGATTCTTTAACATCGTCTACCTACGCTCAATACATTATGAAACGCCCCGAAAACCTATAAAAAACTGTAGAGCATGACGTGCCATCCACTCTATTCAACGTATTGATAGTCACGATATTGAAATCACCGTTTTGCAAGTCAATACTCAAGGCTCTCTCGCGATGTCAACGATCCGTGGACTTACCCGAACCTATCGCGTGGCGCTCGACAGCGTCCAGGCGTGACAAACAAACAAGTGATCAAAACAACTTGTCACGAAATTGAGTTTCCTTTGATCATCTTAATCGATGAAAATGTAACATTTAGAAATGCTATAAATTGATGACATAGTTGAAAATCTTTTATGAAAAAAATGATTGTTTTCTTCGATTTAATAACTCTTCAACACTAAAATAGTAAGACGTAAATTGAATTACACTAAAGACACTGAAGAAGTAAATTTTGAATTTTCTCATATTTCCTCTTTGCCTTATTGATTCTTGAGTAGACATGTACGTAGTTTCGCTCCATCTGTAATAGAACACTCAATTATATTGCGGTTGTTAATCATATTCTGTCACTTCTTCAGTTTTCAAGGAATAATTAGTACAATACAAAATAGTACAATTAGTACAATTATTCAGCCACATTAACAATCTTTTCTACATATATCGTATGTGTACTTTTTGTTGTATTGTATTTGTTATATATATATATTTTACTTTCTTTCCTCACAGGAGCCTGTACGAAAACTTTATTTTATGTATGAACTTGTTATTTTTATTCCACAGGTTGGAGACCAACTACGAAATAACATCGGAGAAGCTGGACACTCCGCCGGGTGAAGTTGTGAAGCGAAAGTAATACGTAACATCACGCCTGTAATCCCCGAAGAGGTAGGCATAGGTTGGGACGTAAACGTAACTGTTGAAACGTGGGAGTATACCACACTCCTCTGCCTACCTCTTCGGGGATTACAGGTGTGAAATTGACTGCGTCAATATTGTTTTATGTATCACAGATTTTTAATGCAATTAAATTTTATGCGGAAATATAATGTTAAATCGTGTTGCTTAGTTGCCATAGTATGTAATATTGCTGAATATATGTTCTTTTTTTATTTTATTGTTCTTTGCAACTGTTAGGGCTAGCAGTGAATTTAGGTAGGCGTTATGTTGAAAAAAATGATTTTTAATTAATTAAGCTAATGTTATTTCTCATCAATCTAAGAATGTGTTTCTTGGCGGGGTATACTGCGAGAACGGAATAGAAGAGAGCGAATGACTTAATTTCTTGTTTATTTCTGGTGCTATGCAACTGCACTGATTAGGGATAGTGTAGCAGATAATCCGTATAAGGGATTTGAAGCCTTTCCACAAGAATAGCAATGCAGCTTTGTATGAATTCACGTTGAGTACTGTTCGTTTTCATATTGGTCAGGTAAAAGGACAAAAGAAAGTGGTAACTTATTAGTAAAGTTATCACGGGTAACTTGTAAACGTTTACCTGGAAAAAAATTGAAACAATTCGAGCTTTAGTTTTCATGTTCCTGGTCCACATGTATATAGTAGGGGCGATCATCTCCGTTCTCAAGAGTAGCAACGCGTCTTTAACTAGCATCGAATAACACTGATCCTAATTGATTAAAAGTTAAGATTAAAACGATATTTATACAAACGATATAACGCCGTCAAAGCCATCACTTAGGGCATGCCGCCCTTGATTACGGCGCATTGAAATTCCTATATCATAATTTTCCGTCGCAATTTATGCAGTCGGTGTAAGCTAAGTTGCTTTACTTTATCCCCATATGCGCATAATCATGCAAATGGCCGGTGCGCGGAGGGTTTTTGTGTTTTTACGGCGCGTATACGATCTTTTTTCACAATATTCTATTCTTTACTACAGTTTTATTTGCACTTTCATTGTATTCTCGCGTTTTACGGTGATAAAATGGATCCCGAAAAGCTTACGTTTCACGGTAAATGCCCTGAGTGGATCGTAGACATCCGCAGAGAGATATGTTCCCATTCTGAAAGTCTCGAGTTCAAATGCTGGCATGCACTTTTTTAGAAAACTATCTGCATTTTAGGGTTAGATATTACGTGCTCAGTGGTGGAGTGAAATACCGCGAGGGAACCTGTAAGAGTTCTCCCTGATGTTCTCTAACGCGCTTGAAGTTCACCGATCGGCTCGTGGCCAGCGCGACAGACTAGCGCCTTCTTCCTTCTTTTTCGTAGAGGCGACTCGTGTCTAACAGTGTTGCAATAAAACTGTTGATAATGATGAGGTTGATCATTTGAAAGTGTATCAACAATATACTGACACTATCAGCCAAATACAGTGATAACCAACAGCATAAGAAACGTTCAAGTGTGATATTATGGTGAAATTGAGTAATTGCCGTTAAATGCGTTAGGCAGTTCTCTCATCATTGTATTGAAGTATTTACCTACTTTTGTCCCTGGCTGCCTCTCCCTGTAGGACAGAATTGTAGTTTGTTTCCAGCATACATTTCAGAAAGTTCTATGTGGGCAGGGTGCTTTGATTAGACTTTGAAACATGTTTTATTCAAATGCGGGTTGTATTTTGCAAGGGACGTCTTAAGACGCTGCCTTTTTAAAATAAATTTATATACATGATTGAATAGCCTTGTTTCTTACAATTGTGGAGTTCCTGGAAAATGGCATGTTTATAGCTAATGAAATGTTTTGAAAGCGAATTTAGAAGAAAGGATAAAAAGGCAAAAGGATATTTTTGTCATTGTAAGTTCAATTATGTTTAGATATGTCAAAACGCCTACGCGGAAATATGTAATTTTTTTGTTTACGGAAGCCGAGCAAAATTCTGCGTGGGCGGTTATACAAAAAGACAACGCGTGGGATATGCTCAATATTTTCGTGAAGGGTTCTCATAATTTGGAGTTGAAGATGGGGAATCAAGTCTTCGAAAACGGCGCGAGTGTATGATGACAGTGATTAATATAGATGAAACTTGTCACGTCTGTAAGTATAGAGATATTTGGCATTCAGTGCTCTCTGCCTTCCCTGTGAGGGACCTGACTGGGTGATATAATTCCAATAATAATAATCATGTAAGAGAACGGGCGCTGGGGTCACTTTTGTCCATAGACATTAGTTACACATCTGACGTACTTCTTCTACTTTACTTTCGGAAATTTCTGTCCAAAATCTGGTTAATAGGGAATCAACCAGATTTTAGTGATTGACAAACAGCGAACTCAGATTGGAGTTGGAACTATTGTTAAAATTAATCTCTACATCTGATAAAGGAAGGGTGAAGCCTCTCGTGTGGGCTATTCATTGATAGAAAAAAGTAATACATTTCATAGTCGTTATTTTTTATAACAGAAGCCAATGAATAAAATCAAGATCCGTTTCCAAAGGGGGATTCTTTATAGTTTACGTACACCTTTTGTACTGGTTTACAAAGGTAAGCATTGTGGCAGCCGTCATCAAAGGAACGCTTCAATATTGCGAGCTCCCGGACGCAATTATATTACGAGTTTTTTCTTTATGTACATATTCATTTGTTATTTATAATGACCACATATATATATATATATATATATGTATGTATTGGGTTTTCATTGTTATACTAGTTGCGGTACTTGTTGGCCGTTGTTATGTGTCCTATCAAGGATCAACCGATCAAGAATAGAAAGTTCCAGTAGGAATAGGATTATTAGTGTCACTTAGTCCATTCAGTAATGACAGGCCTGTGTAGTATAGACATAATTATGTATGTGTAATCATATTAGTGTCACTTAGTCCATTCAGTAATGACAGGCCTGTGTAGTATAGACATAATTATGTATGTGTAATCATTTAATCATGTTAGTATTTAAGCAATACTGTTCATTATTATGAGTCAATATATATTCGGACGTGAATCGTATATCTTTTATTTCGCCTCGATCTCCCATCCTTACACCAGTCCGTCCAGTGATTCGTGTACCTGACTGCTGAACCAAGGATCGCGGATTCAATTCCACCCAGGACATATATTTTTTGTGATGAGCACAAGCATTTGTTCTGTATCTGGGTGCATAAGTTAATATAATTTTGACATCAAGATTTAAATTACACCAATACATATCAAGGTTGTATATAAATCTGTTGATTTAACGTAAAAAATATACAATTGGCGCGAAATAACGAATAAGGGTATGTTCCGGTCTACACAATTAGTGAGCGTTATGAATAATATATTTTGTGGCTACGGTAACAATTTTGTATTTATAACAATTAACAAAAAAGTGTCGAAAATATCGTGTGACTGCCTCGTTGGTCGTGTTGGTTGCAAGTGCGACTGCCGATCGAGAGGTCCTGGGTTCAAATCCCGGGT
>DWEH01000552.1:0-11362 GCA_018245815.1 Apyrrothrix aesculapus | reverse complement strand
GTAGGAAGGCACACCGTGGGGTTTTAGCCGGTAGGAGTCCGGCATAACCATCTGCGTCTCCCCGTGGCGCAGTGGTAACCATGACGGATTTCCCCACGAAAAAAAAAAAAAACCTATTCCATATTGGGACATAAACGTAACTGGTGAAACGTGGGTATGTACTAAACTCCTCTGCCTACCTCTTCGGGGATTAGAGGCGTGATATTACGTTGCATAAGTGATTGTCAAAAAAAAGTAAACACAACATCACTTTATATAAATGACTACATAACGACTAAAACATTAAAGGGTGGTAATACATAAGTATATTAAAGGCAGATAATATCAAATCTACATAAAAGCACGCTGTTTGTATGGTGTTAGAATATTATAACATAAATTGCTGTTTATCCGGAAATCGAGCGTGGAAGTCAATCGACCTAGATGACTGCGACCATTGCGCTTGCCCTGTCAAGTCAAATACACTATGAATATACATGGATCTTATACGCAATATGCCCCAAAAGATTGCGGCAATACTCAGAGCTAAAGATGGAAGGACTAAATATGCAATTTATTTTATTTTCTTCATAAATTGCCTCGTTAGTCTCGAGGTTCCAAGCGCGACTTCAGTTCTAGATATGATGGGTCCGATCCCCGAGTCTTGTCCCGAGGAACTTGAAACTTCCCAGTAGTAGCATGGAGTTGGAATGTGGACTCGGTGTATGATAATAGGCTCACTCACATTATAAGGGATGTATATCGTAACTGGTGAAACGTGTGAGGACTACACTCCTCCGCATACCCCTTCGGGAGAATACAGGCGTGATGTTGTTTTCTTAATCAATATATCACTATAATCAACAAAACCAGTTTCATTTTTCGCCCCAAACATATCTAACTCAGTAAATTTTTAAGTGCCTAATACCTTTGGCCAAAGCTGTCTTAATTTCAGTCATAATCTAAGTTAATTATATATGCCGCAAGGTATATTTTTGTTTTATAAATGTCTGCGGCTCCAATAATTGTAGACCTACGCGAGGCAGTAGAGATTCTAAGGATGATGATGGTAGTGCTGTCGATGGAAGCAATGCTAATCTGAGAAATAATGTTTAGAAGATATTTCTCTTTAAGTTATAAGTAATTCTTTAATAGTTATGGAAAATGGAAAAAAATTACCCTTATGTTACTTGCCGATTAAGATCTCGGTATCCGAGTATCATTTTGATATAATTAATTGAACTTTTTTGAGCTTATGCTTTCAATGACGAATTTAAAATTGTAAAACTGAATCGAATTTAAAATTGAGGTTAATATATTGGATTTTTTTTGTACCAAATTCTAAAAATATTGAAAACGCAAATCAACAAATATAATACTACAGTTTACAGGTAGTTAAATTAGTTTTCATCAAAAAATAATTTAACTTTTGAACGATTTATTAACTTAAGTTACCGTAACTCGGTCCTACCTATCTTACCTTCGGAGACTCATCCTCAAAGTTTAATTGAAACGAGATATCACTAACACAGAAGCAAACTATCTCAAGCCAATACTTTGACGTAAAATTGTCACAGGATAAAAATTAAATCGTTCCAATTATAATAAAAAAGAAAAAAAAAGTCGAAGCCGCTGTTCGAATTTCGCGCGTAAAGCCAATTTCAAGTTCAGAAACGTCTATTTGTTTATTTGCTTCGTTATTTCACATTTTTAATATGCACATTCACAGAAGAACAATTTCGATATTTATATTTGGAATTGTTCGAATATGGAAGTCAAAACAACTTCGAGCCACCAATTTCGCGAATGGACTGAATTTCGTTGCTTGAATCGGGTCCCTCATACAGTGTACCGTGTATTTACGAAGCGTCTCGACTCTATTTTTATAGCAATAAAGTTCATTATCCAATGGTACCTATCGGGTTGTTACTTCGAAATGCTTCTCAGAAGATACTCAACTCTATTACTCGCTTATACGGTTCATATCCAAATGAAAGCTTTAATCGAAGATAACCCTTACAAGACACAGAATAGAAAAATCAACTCTAATATATTGTCGAAAAGATTGAAAATGGAATGTGTGGGGTTTTGGTCAAGTCCGAACAATAACAAAATTAGCTCTGTTTCGACTTCTATGGC
Organism: Apyrrothrix aesculapus; assembly: GCA_018245815.1. Taxonomy (NCBI): domain Eukaryota; kingdom Metazoa; phylum Arthropoda; class Insecta; order Lepidoptera; family Hesperiidae; genus Apyrrothrix; species Apyrrothrix aesculapus. Next base: position 9,244 of record DWEH01000552.1, on the reverse strand, counting down.
CAGTTTATTTATATGGCGGAATCGGTCGTTGTGCGGTTATTTCAAAGTTCCATAACTTTTTTACACTGCACCATTTTGTTCATAAATTTTGACGCATATACGCAAGCATACGTGCTATATCCAATCCCATACAATATGATTATAATAATGAAAAAACAGTTTAATATAATATTTACGCCATTTTTTTATTTATTACGCCATTTAGCTCCAAATAATTCTAGGAATGGCCGATGATGGCTCAACACTATTGGCACTGGTTTGGTTCAGATTCCGATAATGGGTGATAAAATCTGCGAAAATATAAATAGTAGAGTGGTCCATAACCAGATGCAGTATTATCGTATTGATTTTAAACGCCAACATGGTAATTATCGTGTAGGGATTTAAATAAAACATATTAAGAAATAAAATTCCAGGGGTTGATACTAATCCACATCCATCTTGACCAAATAGGTTGCATATTGACGGATAGGGCAATTACCCGTTTACGAAACCGGCAGGCGCGTATGAAGGGAGCGATGAACGTAGAACTCAGGACTGCAAGGACAGAGGTACTTAGCACTGGGTGTTCTCTGCCTATCCCGTGAGGGCCCTGACGTGGCGACATAAAAAAAAAAATATTTTTGCCAAATGTTCAAAGTAACTCCACATAGCGCAATTACGACAATTGTATCTCAAATTTCCGTGTTCCTCCGAACTTGAAGCTGTATCTTCCTTCTCTAATTTGCCCCTGTCGGTAAAGTTATTCTTGTAACTACGCGACACGAATATGAAAAGCGGTTTAAAGGAAATACCAATTCCAGAACTTTCAGTTGTTTCGAACGAGGCAAAATTCCTCAAACATCCGCGCTTTATCTTAACCATTTTGATAAAATCTGTGTAAAATGTATATACTATCATACGCTTTTATGTAACTTTGCAAAATTTTCTGAGTATATTATATAAATGCAAAAACTACTTCATGTCAGAACTACGTTAAATACGACTGAGTCTATTCGTACAATCTAAATTAAACCTTATGATTATGCACAGATGATTGATTATGAAAACTCAAAAATTTTGTTGATACGAGCAGACTTGTAAACTTTTAAGCTCTCTGAACTTAATTGCACTCGGTCAATATTTTTTCCTCTAATTGGATGGTAAAGCCTTTAATAGATTGACTGTATCGCTCTTTCTCCATCTATTATTGCTTTCCCATTCTCTCCCAGCAATTATGTTCAACTGACGTTGGAGATATGATAACATCTATTAATAGTGATAATATAAAAACGTAACATCAAGCTTATAATCCACAAAGAGGTAGTCTGAGGAGTGTAGTACACTCCTACGTTTAACCAGTTACGTTTACGTTCCACTATGGAATAGGAGGTAAGCCTATTGGCATACACCGGATCCAGATTCAGACTCCGAGGCACAACTAGAAAATCTAAGTTAGATAATTCCAATGGAACCCGACCCGGGATTCGAACCCAGAACCTTTCTTTCGGCAGTCACGCTTGTAACCACCACGACAAAAGAGGCAGTCGAACGTTTTGATATACCAATACCAAATTATTTTCTATCAAGGTTGCATGAAAGAGATGCGTTTCTTATCGAATAAGCCGCCATTTGATTGTTTTCATTTGATTATGTTCATAAATGTCATTAACAATAGTTATAATTTAACTATACTATTATGTATTGGTATTCTTACGGGCCATTTTCTTTATCCCTTAAAAATAATTCACAAGATCTTTTCCAAAAAATAAATCACAATTGTACTTGCAACAATATAACGGAGGGCTATAGAGCAGAAAATAGGATTTGGGCTTACATTACCTTTCGTAATGAGTTACTCATACAAAGCGAATCGACATTGGAAATGGATTAATGGAATATCCAATGCCCAATTATTTTAAATTAATCTAATGTTCACATGTATCATTGAAACAACATTCAGATGAACATTTTTACCGAAAATTTTGTCATTTAAACTAGGTTTCAGACATATACATTTAAAGACATATTTAGAGCAAATGTGGCATATGACCTTATTAAAGAAAATGTTATAACAGTTTACAGGTATCACAGTTTATGTAATAAATTTTTTGACCAAGTATGGGTTTAAGAAATAAACTATGTTTTCCATTATTATTTTTATCGACCCTTTTATCGTTCCACTGTTGGAACAGGGGTCTCCTCAAGGCTATAATCTGCCACGCTGACCAAGTGCGGGTTGGCAGACTTTACACGCCTAAAGAAAACATTTTTTTGTATGAACTCTAAATTATCGGAGGTTTTCTCACCATGTTTCCCTGAACACATATAATGCCGTACTAAGAAATGAACGTACTTTTTTTTTTTTGGAAATTATGTCAATGGAATGTGAGGAATGTCCCATTATACTATTTTCGTTACATTTTACGAAGTAGAATAGTAAAATAAATAAATAAATAATGGTCAGCCACATACGGCTGACACGGCCCAATTGGCTTGGAAAACGTCAGCCATATGTGGCTGACAAGGCATTATATGTGTTAACCGTTGTAGAAAGTGATATTTAACCTTAAAACGCACATTTTGTATGGAGGTGCACGCCAAGATTTGAACCCGGGTCTCCGGAGTGAGAGGTTTAATTTAAAACCACTAGGCTATCACTGCTTTATATCGGCTATCACTCCATTATATATTTCGGTACAATCATTAAAACGCTTATGATGGTTTCGTTTTTATTCCATTGAATATGTGTATTACCAATCTAATAAATTATTCAAATATTTTCGCGAAATAGTTTTATACAAAATTTCATTGTATACCGCTATAAACTGTAGCTTCTATTATATTTCAGTCCAATCTACTTATTCAAATCAAAAATGTCTATTTAATTCTGTATTCAATCAATAAAATACGAAGCTATTCGAATATTTCATAACTAAATTCAATGACAACAACTTCAACAACTTTACTCTACTGACCTTGTAATAGGTACTGGCTGGGTGAAGCAAAATCTCAATATTTCTAAAACTCGCAAAACAAAGTCCATAAGAACTTTGCGAAAAAATGTGATTTGCAGCGAAGAAACTTGGTCCATAAGCAGTACTTCCAAGGCTACATGCACGATAAGGTGGAGTTAGGACGACGTGGAAAACAGCAATGTTTTCGACCGAACGAACAAATCAAATTAAGGTAGCTGTGTAACCACGAACGACCAAGTAAGAGCCTCGTTAATTTTGCAACTCGTAACATCACGCCTGTAATTCCCGAAGAGGTAAGCAGAGGAATGTAGTACACTCCTACGTTTCACCATTTACGAGTACGTCAAACCATAGAATAGGTGGTGAGCCTATTGCCATACACCGGGCACACATCCAGACTCCGAGCCACTACTAGAAATTTTAACTATAAATTCTAAGTTAAAAAAATCCGATAGTACCCGACCGGGATTGGAACCCATGACCTCTTGATCAGCAGTCCCACTTGCAACCAGCGTCGGTTGTTGTTTGTCTGATATTATCGGTCTCGCCAATAATATCCCGAAGGAAGCCATCGGGATGTCGTAAAAGTCTTGACTTGTCGACAGTACACATTAAAGTGAGATGTTTGGATATTAAATCACGAGCTTCCTTAACTGTCTCTTTCTTATTTTATTTCAAGACAACCTTTGTTGCGGTGACCTGCAGAAAATGTTCCTGGTAGTGGTTTATTCCGTCCATTACCTAATACCTAATGAGCGACATCGCGCCCTGTCCTCAGCTTACCGTATCCAACTTCTACCTACATGATTTTGCAGACCGACTTCCCTCCGAGCCAAAGGAGGAATATATATTTTAAAAGCCGGCCTCCCTAATTAAAAGTACAAAAGTATAGAATTACTTGTTTCATAGTTATTCCGAATGTGCTTTACGTCAGTTTCCTTACACGATTTTACTGGTTCTGAAAAACTGTGCGATCATAAATAAAAGCAATATAGGATATAAAAAGGGCTCCCGGCAGGTCAATTCATCATTATGTGTCAACAAGAACATAAAATGACAGAGGGGGAATCGATAAATCGTGAAATTGTTGACGAAGTCGTCAAGTAACTGATTGAACAGAACGACGTATCGATCAAACGAACTTCAGGACTTGGTAATTCGATGACGAAACTCTTTATCCCAAGCTATACCGAGGTCGGAAATATTATGGAAATCGAACGATAGTAACAGATATTGTGTCACAAGAATGTTGATGGAACTTCGAATATGAACACGTGCTATATTCTGAATCGGTTATAGAATGTGGTAACGTAAAAAAGCACTTATGGGCGACACAAATTATGAATGTCTCCTGAAGAAGAAGTTTTGGCAATAGACAATAAATGCGTTAAAAATTTCCGTACAACACGCGTTTTTCCGCAATATGATAACATAAAAAGTACTTTAAGTATTGATAGAATCGGAAAATGTAGAGAATACCTTGACGTAAAAAATTCCCAGATCAACAGTGACAAATGACTGGCTTTACATGGTATGTGGTATTGAAACCCAAATACACTAAGCCGTGATCTAGCTTAGCTTTTAGAAATAGTTTTAGGCAATTTCTTATAATTCCATTTAGCTCACGTCGATGTAATAATAAATAATTCCCATACCATATCCCATGTTTCATCCCTTAGTTCATTCTTTGAATGGTTAATTTAGGCCAATATGGTCAGCCGGTAACTTTTCCTAGGCTATGCATATCTACATATATCTGGACCAAATTTTAACGCAATCATTGCTGCGACTTCAACGTAAAAATATAAAAGATAGACCAACAGCGTTACTTTCCCGTTTTTAATACTAATGTGAACATTGCTTAGAACGGAAATTTGTCGGCAACCATTTTCGGGATAATATGACTTGGGCAACTTCGAGAACGGTGCCAAATTTCTTGGATCTTAAATATTTTAGTCCGAGAATCAGTACGTTTAGTGTGGATTAAAACTTGTGAACAACATTAATGGTGGCTTTCCACGTCCAATTTACTCCTTCTGCATCTTACATTATTTTTAATGATACAAAATTAGCAAATAGGTAGGTACCTATGCTTCACGTTTCCAATCTCATATCGAATTGAAATTTCGAGCAGAACCAGTTTTAAAGTATATTTTGTTATTATTATTATTACCAATTACATATACTTATTATTGTAATTATAAGTTATTTCAAATTGATATTAAGCGATCTGTACTTTCGTGAAGGTAATCTTTTTCTCAGATTATTACTAAGTGTCACAGTTATGTATAATTATTGACTGTGTCGTTGGTCGAGTCAAGTGATTGAAAGCGTGACTGCTGATCGAGAGATCCTCGGTTCAAATTTCGGGTCGAGTTCTACTGGATTTTTATAACTTAGAATTTCTAGCTAAAATTTCTAGTAATGGCTCGGAGTCTGGATTTGTACCCAGTGCATGGCAATAGTCCTATTCCATGCCGAAACGTAAACGTAAACGTAACTAGTAAAACGTTCCCACGTTCCCACGTTTTACTAGTTACATTTACGTTTATGTACTACATATTATGTACTACACTCCTCTACCTAACTCTTCGGGGATTACAGGCGTGATGTTACGCTTTTTTTAAAGAGTTATTTAATCGTCTTAATTATCGCTAAATAAAATAAATAAATGTACATTTTCACTGATGGTTAATTTCGTGTATTATAATTATGTCTCAGTCACATCTATTACGCACCGTCACTCAGCGATGAACTCGTAGTTTTAAAGCAATAGTTGAGAGGTATTTCCACATTCTAATAATTTACAGTATTTATTCAGAAGCAGTATCTATAACTGTCCAGTAATAAAACATAATTATTCTTATGAATTATGTGATTTTGTTTGATTACTGAGCAATTTCCTCTGTGACTTGTATATCTCGTATGATTGTCCGTACATTTAGTATAAGCCGTAGTTACCGATTGAGGGTTTTACTACCTTCCTCTATTTACGAGTACATAGGGTCGTTTGTGAGACCATTAATAGCTATCGGGTTGCGGTGAGGCTGTATATCTTATTGATTGCCACTACAGACCGCCTGATGGGTTTTCTAAGCCAAAATTACAGATAAAAAATCTACGGCATGTGCCAATTTTTTATACGCTAGCCGAAATATGGTTATTTATTTTCATGTATGTTTCCAGAAATTTATGATACTGCAAAAAATGTAAATGTTATATATTTTACTAATGAACGTGTCAAAGTTACGAAAGTTTTTTTTGGAAATGATACCACTTTAATTCCTGAAACAGCAACATATCAGATGGCACCACCATCGCAACTTCGGTGCCCTGACACCATATCACCATAATAACCCTGCTCTATTCCTAACTGATTGGGATCGGTACAATTGTTTAAATATCGATTCGGTAGTAGTTTTAGGAACAGCCTGCATGACATCAGTCTTACTTCGAAGTACCTATATATGAGCGTATGTGCGTTTGTGCGCACTCGCGTGTCTGTGTGTATATGTGATTGTGAGTGTGCGCATATTAAACATACCGAATAGCACAGCTGGTGCCATCTTCCTCGTCCTCGCGCTTTCGTTTCCTTCGCCTCAAATACAGGTAAGCTCCAATCGCGAAAAGGACAGCAAGAGCTCCACAGCTCAGGATGATCACCAGAACCACGTCACGCTTCTTCATTTCGACCTAAAACAAGAACTTACATTAGAACTTACATCATCGTCATCATGCGTCATCAACCTGTCTCCAATCCACTGCTGGAAATAGGCCACCCCAATGGGATTTTGCCCATAATATTCGACAGTATTCCCTTCCATAGTCTAAGCAGTGTATTCCACAGTATTCTCTTCCATAGGATTAACGTAACCTACTAGAGAATAATTTACCATCGTAAAACTAAATATCGTTCTACTAAAGCAGAATATCATTATTTGATATGAACATCATGCAATATGGAGATCAATACTTCGCTTAAACTGAGCTTGAACAATTGAACGTTCTACGTACGCGTAGTGTTTTCTACTTTTTCGTCTATAGTCAGCCTTAATATCCATATCCGCACTAGATGCCATGCTAGAGGAAGACAGAAGTATTACAAGTGGCATGAAGTATAGAATTCTATGTAGAACATTCCACCAGCATACTTGAACGTCGACTAAAGGTAATTTTGAAATTCTCGCCTATTTGTAGACGAAATTCAATATATCACTCAAAAATTACAGCTACTTTTATTGTCTTTCGTTGAAGATATTTTCTGGGTTTGAAACGAGAAATCCACGTAAGAAGGAACTAGTTAAATTCCATCACCCAGTACATACGACTTTTTCTAAGGAAACCAAAAAAATCAAATCGTTTTCTTTTCTGAAAAAGATTTCTTCGGAGTTCATAGGATAACATAGAATATGGATATCTTTGGAAAATTTATTCAAAGTTTTCTATGCATTCTTAAGTTGTTCGCTCTATCTCTGAATCATGGATATTTTAAATTGTGGAGGTATTTTGTGAGTGGCCAGATTCAGATAAAATCCAACAATGTTATTTTTACTTTACCTTAAATTTAAATTTGATATGCTAAGGGCACTAAACCGTATACATTGGATGTAATTTTCAAAAGTGTTCATAGTAATTGTTACTAACTTTTACAGTACCTAAAAGAAAGTTAGGTTATCCCTTAATAGGTAAAAGAATTTAATTCACGAGACAATAGCCATTTTGATAAAGTAGTAAAGTCGGAATAGAATTTACCTAGAAAATTTTGAAAAGTAAGGAAAAATGTAGCCTATATTCTTCCTCATATAAACAACTACCTGTGAATTAAATTCTTCAAAAGAGGCTTACAAAATTACTTTAGGTCACTGCATGTATTTGGGGTGTTCAATAAGAAACTTAGCTGCTAAGATCATAACTATAGATCCAGCCAGAACGAAAATGTACCTGAGTCCAGATACCATGTGCACTCCCTTAACGACTAGTTTGGAAATCGTAGTAGAGACACCACCGAGCAAACTTCTTCACATAGCAATGGAAATCAGTTTTACCACCCCAAACGTCTTGATATATCATTTCAAAATCCTAGCATATCAAAACAACAAGTGCTACAAATTATATTTACCAAACATAACGGGAGATTTAACTACAAAGGTGGGTTAATACTTTGACCGCAGACTTGAAATACAAGTAGTGACTGCCGCCTAACTCAACCACAAATTGGGCGGGAATCGGAAGTTCTTTAACCTTAATGGGAAGCCGGGCTTGCGACTCACCCCGATGTAAAGCAGAGTGCACACGTATAAAGAATTTTTTTAACAAATCAAAAACATTATTCAAATACGTGTACTATACCGAGCATAGGAAAACAAATTATACACACTTCTTTTTGGACCTTTCTTTCATCATCACCATCAACCCTTTCAGTGTTGAATACAAATATTCTTTTACAATGATAATAATAGTCTGCCACGCTGCCTAAGTGGAAGATGGTAGACTGCCCATGCGTTAGAAAACTTAAAAGAGAACTCTAAAGTGTGTCAGGGTTCCTCATGATGTTTTCCTTCGCCGTTACACCAAGCAATATTTATAGTTAATACGCACTTTTCTTTTAATTTTGGATATAAGTTATATCATTTATTTTCATTCTAATATCTACGTATAGTTTTCAAAGAGTAACAACAATGCCTTAAATCTCTGCCAGTCATCGCATAGTATGTGATGACGATGGAAATTAGTAATTCGAGAGTTCCACCTCTCTACCTCTATCTCAGAAGGAGAATGTCTCGTAGGTACAATAACTATAGTGTTAACTTTATAAGCCAGCGTGCTCAGCGTGAGGATTATAGGCAAAAACTGCTTTTGAGGAGACCTATGTTCAGCAAAGGACTGACACAGATTGATGAGGATGTAAAATTATAAATAGTATGATTAAACTAATTAAAAAAAAAACGTAACTCCACGCCTATAATCCCTGAAGACATAGGCAGAGGAGTGCAGTACACTCCCAGCTTTCATCAGTTACGTTTACGACCCACTATGGAATATGGGATGACTTATTGCCACAAATTGGGCACGAATCAAGACTCCGAGTCACTAATAGGAATTTCAAGTTAGAAAATCCAATAGTACCCGACCCGGGAATTTATCCCTGGATCTCTCGATCAGCAGTCGTGCTTGCAACCACTCGACCAACGAGGAAGTAACTGATTTGAATACGTATATAACGTAACATCATCACGCCTGTAATCCCCGAATAGGTAGGCAGAGTAGTGTAGTACACTCCTACGTTT
>DWEH01000551.1:0-11364 GCA_018245815.1 Apyrrothrix aesculapus | reverse complement strand
TATATATATGTATATATCTTTATATATATTTTTTCTTAGCGTTCACCAAGGGTTGACGGGTAGAGAATGCCTCTAGGCATTAAGTTCGCCCTTTGTTTTTCCTGCTATGGTATGCAATAAAAAGTTAATAAATAAATAAATGAGAGGGTTAAGGCCATAGTCTACCACGCTGGCCAAGTGCGGGTTGGCAGACATAATTTTTATTTGTATGAACAAGAAAGTCACAATCACAAAAGAGTCAAGATAGATAAACAATAAAAAAATACCGGGTAACAAAATGTTTTTGTTTTATTTTTTTGACACGTCACTTTTATGTATTCAGCCAGTCACAGAAATCACAAGCATAGACATTTTATTACAATTAAATATAAATATACGATAAGCATCGTATACCCAATCTGTTATTACATCAAATCATAAATGTAAGCCTACAACACATAGGATATTAGTTTGAGTGCTACGAACTTTTAAGCCTAGGGTAACTATTGTGGAACTGTGAAATCCGTCTTGCGAACACAGCGGAACAATTAAAACTTATTTCCTCTATCGTATAAACAAATACATAAAATACAACGTATTTTCCATGCATCCCGATATCTGAGGACTACTGGTACGTTGTAAATATGAAAAACGATAGTCTTGTACGCAAAGCGAGGGAGAAAACTCCACAGTCGACAACGTAAGCCGAGACGCGGCAGTTGGACGCACCGCTCGTTTGTCTCCAGCGCGGAAATTTAAAAAAAGAAACGCGCGCACGTGTGTTCCTACCGAATCATTGGACCATAATTTAAATCAAAAAAATTCAAATCGGAAGTCATATTTCTATATTTTTGTGGTCAACCATAACGCATTTTTTTTGTGGCTCAGTTTTTGAACGGATAAAAGTTTTCGATTGCTGGCTGGTGATTATTTTTTTATTTGGTGAGTGATTTGTGACTTTATTACTTTTAGATACTAAGAACCTTTTATATTAGTTTTACAGGAATTAGAATATTTATTTTATAACAGATTCAGAAAGGTATATTTTAATTGAATAAAACCTGTGGATTTAATTCGTCTCATAAATCCAGAATATCTCTCAGAATCAGAATAATAAATATCAGAATAAATACTTTCAGTCTCATTGTAAGACAACAAATATATAAATTTAACTTATTCAATTAAAACAATATATGTATATTGTTCATACGATCATAGAAAATGCCTTTGTTAAGTATATGTACCACACTATTCATTATATCTACTTGTCTATAGTTTTGAAAATACAGAGTAAAGTGGAAACTAGAGTACCTACCCGTTGGCGGTCAAATAACCTTGCTAAGAGAAGCTATGAATCAACCTATTTTTATTTTCCTCGAAATATCGACATTTACTAATTATTTTCTAATCATAATTGATACGTTCTAATAGCCTTATTAGTCTTTCGTGTGTCTTGAACTTTAGTTATATTGATGGTAAGTTCTGCTAATTCACAGGATTGTTGCCAAATAGTCCTCGGAGATAGGAAGGGGTTAGTGACAGATATTTTGTATCATTTTGGACCGATTTAGATTGTCACGTCTATGGAAACCATTTACAATTAGGTCCACACCATGTTCTATTTTCTATTTAATTTTTTTTAAACACAATCTAATAGACTGCCTCATTGGTCGTGTCGTTTGCTAGCGCGACTGCCGATCCAGAGGTCCCGGGTTCAAATCTCGGGTCAAGTGCTATTGGATTTTTATATAATTAGGATTGGTAATAGTGGCCCGGAGTCTGGATTAGTGCCCGGTGTATGGCAATAGACTCACCAGCTATTCCATTTTGGGACGTAAACGCAACTAGTGAAACGTGGGAGTGTACTATACTCCTCTGCCTACCTCTTCGGGGATTACAGACGTGATGTTACGTTTTTATAAATAATTAAATCAATCATTTAATGGATTAGTCATCAATTAAATTAATGGGATATCAATACAGGCGTTCGGTAAACGAGCTTAATATGTTCGAGTATTTAAACACAACTTCAAAGGTTTATCATACGAAATAGATTTAATTAAGCAATTTTGTTTACGCAAGCCGTCACAGTTGCGAAGGCGGAGGACAAGGTAACGTATACAAGGAATTACGAATAAAAACGTAACATCACGCCAGTAATCCCCGAAGAGGTAGGCAGAGGAGTGTGGTACACTCCCACGTTTCACCAGTTACGTTTACGTCCCAATATGGAATAGGTGGTGAGCGTATTAGCATACACCGGGCACACGTCCAGACTTCGAGCCACTACTAGAGATTATAATTTCAGAAAAATCCAATAGTACTCGACCCAGGATTTGAACCCAGGACCTCTTGATCAGCAGGCGCGCTTGCAACCAGCACGACCAACGAGGCAGTCTACAGCAGTCAGCAACGAGGAACTACGAATGTCTGGAGTAATATTGCTTGCTGGGGAGAATTTTATCGTCAAGCGCCTGCCTCGTTGGTCGAGTCGATTTAGTGGTTGCAAGTGCGACTGCTGACCGAGTGGTCCTGGGTTCGATCCCGGATCGGGTACTACATTTAAGTAATAATTGCTAATTTCTAGTAGTGGCTTGGAGTTTCGATTTGTGCCCGGTGAATGGCAATAAGCTCACTCCCTTTTCACTTTTCACTCACTTTTCACTCCATTATCACATGTTCCGTGCGAACTACATAAAGTGGTGTTCTACTGCCACTACCTCACTGGTTTTACTCAGAGCTTAAGTTCAAACAGAAATGTATTCCCAATGTATTTGAGTCACAGTACCGAATGTGCCAGGCCCCGTGAGATTTTATTTTTGTCATGACAGCTGGTCACTTCCGGCAGAGAGAACCGAGTCCCAAATATATCAACCCCTATCTTGTTTGTCGATTGTTTTCATAATTGTTTATTTTATTTTTATTGATTAATATATGAACATTTTTGTTATTGTATTATACATATATACGTAATGTTAAATTAATTTTTTGAGTAAATAATGTAAGCGCTTTTTTTTTGTTACCGTATTAATTAACAATAAATAATAAGTCTGGGTGCAGGTTGGTACCATCATTATCAAGCCTTTGTATAATTGGTATGACATAGAATAAAGCTAGGTGCTGATTAGTATTCCCTAATTAGTCCCTTAAAGGTAGATAGGCCAGTGTATGTATCAGCCAGTACGAAATTCATCGTGTACTCAAATAACGTAGCTTAAGTTCTGTTACGGTTCTGGTATCGAGTTTCAGCCCCAGTGCGCCTAGACTGAGTTATACGCTGCGATAACTGGCAGCTATTAGCAGATATAGCTGGGTATCGGGGGAAAAGAATATATCAAGTTATTTTGTTTTTTATTAGTTTTAACTGCCACACACTCCACTTGCGTTGCCAAAGACCTTATTTGCATGAAATTACATAATTACGAAACGTAAAATCACGCCTGTAATCCCCGAAGAGGTAAGCAGAGGAGTGTAGTATACTCGTATGTTTCAAAAGGTACGTTTACGTCCCACCATGGAATGGGGTGAGAGCCTATTGCCATGTACCGGGGACAAATCCAGACTCCGAGTCACTACAAGAAAACTTCTACTAGAAAATCTAAGTTAGAAAAATCCAAAATGTAGTACCCGACCCGGCAATCGAATCCAGAACCTCTCGATCAGCGGTCGCGTTTGCAACCACTGGACCAACGAGGCGGGTAACGAGGCCGTAACGAACTATTAAAAAATCTAAGATTCTATAACTCTCAAGTACTAAATTCCTAGGTTCTAACAATGTTTAAATGATAATTATAGTAGCATTAGTGATATGATAGAACGATAGAAAATATTATTATAACAATAATAGTAACATAATATTAATGAACGTTGTTTGAAATTTTAAAACCGTTTGTCAATAATATTATCTTGTAAAGTATACATACTTCATCTCATAAATAGAAAACCAGATTGTTCGTTATTTGATTTTATTAATTATTTGTACATGTAACACAACTGTCTCAACGCCATTTCGAATATCTCTTCTTTGGACAGATTATTTGTTAGATGTTACTAGAACAACGCCACGACTCTATCAAGTTGCTCAGAGTCAATTCAGTTGCGACTTCCGTCTCGTGGTAGTTGACCGGATGTGCGAAGAGTGAAGTTAGGTGCGACTTCCGTTTTCTATCAGCGTAACGGATGCGATATGTTTACATTTCTAAATACATACTAATGTCATAATTTTACACCCAGATACAGAACAAGTACTCGCGCTTGTCACACAAATATTAAACCTGGGTGGAAATGAACCCAGAATTTCCAGAGGCTCGCTAATCATTGGACTTACAGCGCAATCATACTATACGATCTAATAGGCATTTTTCGATAATGTTTGGTATCACAGAAGCGTTACTCTGGTTACAAGTAAAAATAAAAAGATAAAACATCTTGCCGCCCCCTTTTTGTGGACGATATCTGTATAGATATAAACTATGATTGACTTGTATAAAGGTAACATTTTGCACAAAGATACGTAACTTGAATGAAATGGCGATGGGTTGACTGAATTATATAACAATGGCATGTTATTTACGGAGTTCTTATTCAATAATATTCCAGCCGTTGCGTAGCTTTTTATAAACATTTTTCGATAAACAAATTTCGTTTATCAGATTAACAACGCAAATTAATGATAACTTTGCCGTCCTGTTTGAAGTACATGCTCGCAAGCTGAGTTGTTTATTGAATTGCTTGATCCAGAGCGACCGAACAGTAAGTGAGTGATTTTATCTTTTTATACCTTTTAAACATCACGAGAAAATCAGCGCACCTTAGGGAGGTTACTCACGGCGATTTATGCAGCGATACAGTAGTGCGTTTCGTCAATGTGCGATTGCGTCGCTACTTTTGACATTCAGTCACATTTGCAACCAATTCGCGACTGTTTCGGGCGACATCGGGTTAGAGGGGCGGGGAGAGCCGCGGCGCCCGCGACCTTGATGGCGCAATAACGATGTTGCAGAGCGACAGTAGCGATATTGTATCGTGACAGCATTGCCTCGCGACAGCATCGCAGCTGGATCGTGTTTGTTGCGGTTCTACTATGTCGGTACTGAATCGCTGCTAAATTCACCGCGGGTGACCTCCTTTAGAGTTGTTCGTAGTGTTATCTAAAACGTAGGAAGTCTGCTAACCCACTCTTGGCCGGCGTGGTTGTCTATGGCTTTATCCTTTCTCATTTTGAGAGGAGACGCGTGTGTGATAATGCCCGGGCGGATGAAATGAAAGGCATGACGATTGACGATGTACTCTCGTTTATTGAAAATTCAAGTCTAATTCAAAACGAACGTAACGTACAAACATAGAGTAATAATGTAGAGTTAGAGCGGGACTTACACGTGTCCAACAGTGAAACGAGGAAAGAGCCGTTGATGATATGTTGATCCTTTTTAAATTTTTCTTAATAAAATACATGTAAATGGAGGGATTTCAAAAAAATGTTGGGACTGTTTATTCCGGTTTCATTCTGTTGATATACCCACAGTCTAAGTGGCACTTAATGTCTCCTCACTTTAAATAGTGTACGATTTTCATTAGGCATATGTACCTAATAATGAATAAATAAATTTCGGTTTGACTATTTATGTTACTATATTGTCACGCCACATCCCTTACGGGATGGGCAGAGAGCATCGCGTAAATACAGATAAATACTAAGGGCAGTACGAAACAACCCAAACAGCGGGTGTTTGTTTTTTGTTGTAACATGGCTTCGTCTTTTTAAAATAACCTTTAATATGCAGTAGGTAAGTAATAAGATTTAAGCATTGTTCATGTAAAAAATTAATCTCACTGAATGAAAGAATGATTGAATGAATATTGAGAAGCGTTATCCTCGTCTCCCGACATTCCAAAAAACATTCTCATTCCACTCCCTATTAAAACGAATCGTAACAATTTCGATTGGCTTGTAGACTGACAAAGTATTATGCTTGCAAAAAATTATATTTCTAAAGATTCTAATGAGATTTTGTGTGAAATAAATACGAAATATTTTGGCGTTATTTACGAAATATTAAATTATGTATTTCAAAATAAAAAAATAAATCAAAATTATTTGAATTATAATTTTAGGATTCATCATCATACTTTTATTTCTACTTTTATTTCTAAAATTATACGCCTTATTACCCTTCCATTTTAATATTTTCATTTATATTAAACTTGATATTCGATTCTTGACTGCCTCGGTGGTCGTGTTGGTTGCTCGTGACTGACGATCGAGAGGTCCTGGGTTCAAATCCCGGATCGGGTACTATTGGATTTTTCTAACTTCGTTTTTTAGTAGTGGCTCGGAGTCTGGATGTGTGCCCGGTGTATAGCAATATACTAACATATTAAATAATGGGACGTGAACGTAACTGGTGAAATGTGGGATTGTACTACACACCTCTGCCTACTTCTTCGCGGATTTCAGGCGCGATGTTACGTTTGATGTTACGAATGCAACACCGCTTGTGATTACTTTGTTTAAACTTAATAACTTGATGGTCTCATTAACACCAAGGAATCCAAAATAAGTTCCGATCTTTGAACTCGAATCTTGACGAAAACAACTTAATGAATTCCTTCGCGAACTCACTGGTAAAGAAGATTAAAGGAACGATTAAGAGGAATCTGCTAAAGGTTACAATTATGGTTCAAAACGTGCGGTGACGGGATGTAAGTTTAGGTTGTGTCTACACTACAAGCGTTAAACAAAGGAACAGAAACGATATCCTTGTAGGCCACAAATAAAATCGTGTTATCTTATCATGACCAACTATTCTATCACTTTTATGTTTGACAATGACCCCCTCTCCCCTCTCAAGAGGCGGTCATGGTGATGGACTTATAGCTTAGAATTCAGCCTCTCACCCTGAGAGTGCTGGACTCAAACCCTTTCACGCCCCTCTTCATTTATACATATGCGTTATTGAGATGAAATATCATTTGTATCGTAAGAAAACTGCTCACACCTGATAGTTCTTCATAATGTTCTTTAAGGCAAGTCTGCCAACCCGCACCAAACCAGCGTGGCAAACAATTATTAACCCTTCTAATTCTGAGAACAGACCCGTGTACAATAGTGGAACGGTAAAGGGTTAACGATGGTAATGAAAAAAAGCAAAACAATTGGCACTGTTTCTCGATTTTCTGTTTACAATATTTTCACGTCCACGCGTTACGTGTACAAGAAATAGAAATTGGAATCTGACAAAATAGTGACTGAATGTATATATGTATCTATAGTTTGCCGACATATTATTCGTTAGCCGAACTATGTTCAAAATTGTACAATTTCGTTTCTAAGGGCTTGTTTGACTATATCCAAGCCTTAAGACTTATTTATCTTATTGGTTGGATTAATAATAAATATATGAATATTTTGGGATGTCTCCGCACACGGCCATCTATCTGATCTAAGGGCTTTAATGAAACAAACTGAACCTCAAATATGACCTGAAACGAGTAAACTTACTTTATCTTATTAGTGAGGGTGGGAGAGCGATTAGGTTAATAAATGACAACAATATGATAAATGAGTAAATGAATGAATGATAAATCTACGAACAAACGAAGAAATGAATGAATAAATATTGGTAATTAGAGAAACCGATGACTTGTAAAGGGAAACTTACCCCAATTTCTACTACACATTGCATGTGTGGAGCATATATTATACACATTTAATTTATTTTAATAAAGAAGTTATTCAATGCTAGCAATGTCAAACTCATAATACGTCGTAAAAACATGTTCGGAACGACTTGGGCGCTTACGTCCTGGCAACGAACTTGTTCGGTCATTCTCGTTCGGAGTACGTCTATCTCATTATATTCTTGTTTACTTTTCATCTTTTTATATACAAAATTACCTTTTCGTACTAGCTTCACAACTTTAGAACAACTTACCGCTATCTATGCAAGCAACGTTCTGAAACTTGAGAATTCTTTGACAAGTTAAGCTAACAGTAAGTTGAATTCAAACTTGTAGTAATTTCTTATTCCGGTTTTTGCTATATTTGCTCTTTCATTTGTTTGCTGAATATATACCTAATTTAAATAACTATCTTATTATTTTTCTTATGGTATTACGCCAGCTCACGGCGGTATGACGCCGCCTACCTACCGCCGCCGGCACGACACGAGCAGCAGTGTTGGTGGCCCGAGAAGTCGTGCTATGCGATCCACAACCCGTATGCTCAGTGTGGGTATTATGGGGAAATACTTATCAGATGAGGCCTATGTCCAGCAATGGACTTAGACAGACTGATGATGGTGAAAAATTTCAGTAAAAAAGTGACGTCCTATTTTAATTTTCATAACTGGAGCACTATTTTCGCGCAAATGAAGTTATCAGGGGTTTAAAGAAGGCCTTTTGCAAATAAATAGTTCTTAGAAATTGATCAAAGGAATTGTATAAAGACGATGTAATTATAATACTAACTTTATAAGCGGAAACATTAACCATTCAATCTTTTACTTACGCCTACAAAGCGAAGGAGGAAGGACTGGTTATAATATAAATAGTTATAGTAATAATTTATACATAACATCACGTCTGTATTTCTCCGGAAGGGTAAGCAGAGGAGTGTAGTACTCCGACGTTTCACCAATTGTACTTAATGTTATATATACATCCCATGGAAGAAGGGGTGAGCTTATTGAATCATCATCATCAGCCTATCTCAGTTCACTGCTGGACATAGGCATCCCCTAAAGAGCGCCATCGCGCTCTGTCCGCGGCTTGCCGTATCCAGCTTCTGCCTGCTGCGTTCGCATATCGTCATTCCACCTGGCCGAAGGAACCACCTGCGTCCTACACAACGTTTGCCGAGCCGCGGTCTCCACTCCAGAACTCGCCTACTCCACCGGTTATCAGTTCTTCGGCACATGTGCCCAGCCCATTTTACACTTCAGCAATTGTTTATAATTCACATCATTGCTTATGAAACGATTTATTTAGAGATGGCGAAATACAATATACTATCGTATTGATCTTGAAACCAGCACCCTTTAAAAAAATTCATTGCGAAAAAATTTCAATAATTGAAGTCTTGCTTTCAGCGCGCGAGTGTGGTGATCCGAGTTAGGAAACCTCAGCCAGATTTATCGCTGACCTGTCATTGGAATTTCTTTCGAGACTCAACAATTAAATTGTTACAAGTAATCTATTATCCATACCAAAAAAAGGAATGACTCTTACTACTACTTCCTGATCACTACGCTTAGTCCGATTCAGGAATGGACGGCTCATTGTAAGATAAATAATATTTGATGCACAGCTTTAATTCCACTTTGAAAGGTATTTATCCCTTGTTACGTTAATAATTACAGATCAATTTTCATTTTGCCTTTTCTGTCATAAATACTTGAAGCCATTGTATACAAACAAGTTTCCAGTTTCGTGCTTAGAAATAATCTTTTAGTCCTTTTCCGTCCGGGTTTCAACCTGTATGTGGCACTACAACGGCTTTTTGGAACCCAATGAAAATACACGCAACAGTATGGAAAATAAATTGGATCTCGTATTTATATTGCATCAATTTCCTTAATATGGTGGCCCACGATATCATGTTTGCCGCTTACCAGCATTTCAGGTTCTCATCTACAGTAATGGACCGCTTTCACTATTGTCTTCGTGATCGTTGACAAGCAGTTTGTTTAGATCATACATCATTTGAGAAGTGTAAAATCAATTCTGGTGTGCCACAAGGTTGCATTTTGTCTGTTTTTGGAATCCATTATTTATTAATTGCCTGACACATACATAACTATTTTTCTCATTTGTACACCGATGACACTGATATTAGTACATTTAATGGTGCAAAAGACTTGGTTAACGTAATATCACACCTGCAATCCTCGAACGATTAGGATAGGCAGAGGAGTGTAGTACACTCCCATGTTTCATCAGTTACTTTACGCCCCAATAGATGCTGAGCCTATTGCCATACACCGGGCAGAAATCCAGACTCCGAACCACTTCTAGTTATTTTAACTAGAAAATGTAAGTTAGTTTCTAAGTTCAGTTAAAAATCCAATAGTATTCGACCCGGGATTCGAAGCCAGGACATCTTGAACAGCAGTCGCGCATGCAACCGCTCGACCAACGAGGCTCAAGTCAAGGACATGTTTAAAAATTTTTTTTTTATATATGTCAGCAGTTCTGACGCTCACTAAATGGAGAAACTGGACTTTTATCCTGTTTCATTTAATAACATAATATTCCATTTACTATCAATGTTTTCGTAATCTTGAATTACACATTGACTCTGTTCTGACAGTAGTAAGTCAAATTCAAATTCAAATTCTTTTATTCATTTTAAGGTATATATCAGTGAGGTCAGTCAGTCGATCTTTGACTCTGTTCTGACAGTAGTAAGTCAAATTCAAATTCTTTTATTGATTTTAAGGTATATATCAGTGAGGTCAGTCAGTCGATCTTTGACTCTGTTCTGACAGTAGTAAGTCAGTGAGGTCAGTCAGCCGATCTTTGTGTTACTCTGCACTCTAAATGGCCTGCGAAATTATCTCTGTCTTAATCAAAGTCACACTTATGCAAGGTACTATTTTCGCAATCACAGCTAATGCAAACGTGTTACTTTGACATTAGTTAGAGAAACTTCTAAACAAACTGGACCGCCTTGTTAACTACGCTAATCGCTCCATCTACTACTTATGCAAATGCTATAAACTCTATCGTCGCCGGCTTATAAACTCCCACCTCGTGAATGTAAACACTCTTAATCTCCTTCCAACAGGTTATCTGAAACGCAAGTTTCAGTACCTCAGTACCTCACGAGCGTCAGCTGCGTTCTTTCAATTCATTTATGTTAACCGTTTCACTATATAATTATCGTTTTATGTCAAATTGTTTGCTATTCATGATCGTTGGCCTTAAAACGTTTTCTCGGTCTAATTGAGGAAGACACATGCAGTAGGCTGACTTTTAATATGAAAGTTCTGAAGAAATTATTGATATCCTTTATACATTAGTATACCTATTTACAATATATGAATAGATTGTTTTTTATTGATATGTGTATGTATATTACTTGCCGGTACTATCGTTAGAATGTGTTTTATATCTGTGTAAATATAATATATTTATATACCTAGATATAAAACATATGAAAATTTACATCGTTTATATTTCTATCTACACTTTTCCTATATTAGTTTTTTTATTATTATTACTAAAAACTAATCGTCTTCAACAATTCAAATTCAAATTCAAATTCAAATTCAAATTCAAATTCAAATTCTTTTATTCATTATAAGGGATATACATACACTCAATGAAGGTCATGTTTTAGTCATTATACTTATACTTATACTTCGGCTTTGTGCGCCCCTCAGG
>DWEH01000550.1:0-11369 GCA_018245815.1 Apyrrothrix aesculapus | reverse complement strand
GCCTCGTGGGTGGTCTTAAGGGCGGTTATACACAGTCGCTATACGGCTTCCTCATCGATTGTTTTATCATTCCACTGGTAGGCAAGTGTTTTCTGTCGGAATGAGAAGTATTAGACCGTTGTCTGAAATACTGGCCAAGCACGGGTTGGCAGACGTCACACGCTTTAAAGAACATGGTTAACTCATAATTTTGCAAGTTTCTTCGCCGTTACAGCAAGCGACATTTAAAGTAAAAATACGCACACAATATTGTAAAGACAGAAGTGCGCGCCGCGATTTGAACACAGGGATCCTGTATTGTATCCCGAATTTTAAAACACTAAGCTATCAGTTTTGTACTGTAGTTAATTTCATACTTATTTATTTTATATATACCCTTGCAATGTTAACAGCGAAATCAAAACGCACTGCGAGTTGACAATAATTGCGGTATTCAAAATGTTAATACAACAAGCATTAATAAACATAGACAGATTTAAATATTTGCTGATGAATACAATGTTAGTACAGTGGCTAACTGTAATATAAACATCCGCATCGCTTCCACTGATGATGATGATGAGCATACGTTACGATGCCTATCCATCTCGACTGTTGAATGTGGGATACATTGGACTACCGGAACTTAAATCACGGCAACATTTAAGGTTTCATGTAATCGTGAGATACTTAAATATTCGCATGCATCTTATGAAGGTGATTTGCGAGATAATTAAGTGTAAAATAAGGAAATAAAAAACAAAAAAATAACGTTACAAACAAAAACGTAACATCACGCGTGTAATCCCCGAGGTATGCAGAGGAGTGTAGTACACTCCCACGTTTCACCAGTTACGATTACGTCCCGATATGGAATAGGGGGTGAGTCAATAATAATAATAAAAATAATAAAATAAGGTCCTATCACATATATTATAAAATATTTAACGCCCTGTCCGAAGTGGATTTAAGCAACTTGAGATATGAAAGAGTTTAGAGGTGGCAGGGACGGCTGCGGTGGTGGAGATGGAGCAATGAGTCGCGGAGGAAGCACCTTGACCGAGATACGGCGATACTTTGATGTGTTGCTTAGACTCGACTCGCGTAGGGCTAGCACATGTAGGAACTTAACCATAAAATAATTAGCACTTTACCTAACCTAACATCACGTCTGTATCACGTCTGTATCATGCCTGTATCACGCCTGTATCATGCCACAGGCATGATACAGGCGTGATACAGGCATCAAGCCTAATATCACGCCCCGTAGGTGTAGGCAAGAGTTTAGTACTCCCACTTTTCACCAGTTTGATTATAAGCTCCATAGAGTCGGGAATGAGCCTATTGCCATGCACCGAGCAAAAATCCAGATTGCGAGCAAGCAATTAGGGGATAAATGAATTTAGTCCTATTTTTTTGTAAGTGAATGGTTCCTATCTGATGTCCTATTCGTACTGTCCTATCATCATTAACCAACGGTGTTATTAACAACATAAATGAACTAATTGACACTAAAAGTACTATTCCTACACACGGAGTTGTTCCATGTTGGTAGCAGCATTTGCTACTTCTGCCTGCTCATGAACTACACTTTTCACTACACAATCTAAATTATACCTTTGATTGTAACACTAACAAGCGAAATAAGCTATTTAAAGTAACAATTTACCGAAGCTCGGGCATTATGTGTATCCTATTATCATCTCTGCAAGTCAGGTAGGGGTCTTTTCCAAAAGATAGTGACACTTCCAAAATAGCCCAAAATTTAATTTTTTGTTATTATTTAAAAAGTAATACAAATGATTTTAAGAGCAATGTTCAAAATCCGTACGGATGCCAGCCCTAACGACGCAAAGAACGGCAGCGTTCCCCTCGTCGACTATTCATAGTTTGAAAGATAAGTATTTAAAAGAAGTA
The DNA here is from genome assembly GCA_018245815.1 of Apyrrothrix aesculapus. Classification (NCBI taxonomy): domain Eukaryota; kingdom Metazoa; phylum Arthropoda; class Insecta; order Lepidoptera; family Hesperiidae; genus Apyrrothrix; species Apyrrothrix aesculapus. The sequence goes on along the minus strand of DWEH01000550.1, from coordinate 9,473 downwards.
AATGGTATTTTAGAACAATAAAATTTACATACGGAAATTATACTAAAGTTATTAAACTCCTCACCAAAACGTCCATCAATGAAGGTGATAGATGACAAAGAAGAAAATTTTTTTATTACATTTTTTTTTAAATTTTAATTGGTGATATGTTTATCATCTTTAATGAACCGTTCAAAGGCACAATGTCATAAAGAAAAATCATAACGATAAATCAAAAATAATAATTACAAGACATGTTACCGCTATAACTTATCACAAACCCCTCTCACATCGTCCTACATCGCGCAAGTATATTTAGCGCGCCGAACTCGCAACAGAAGTCAAGGTTTCATTACATACGAAGCCGCACTCGTCATAATTTTGTCGAAAAAAATCAAGCTTTTATAAGTCGTTTTTTCCCACAATCCCAGCGCTGGGCACAATGTATGTATTTCACAAATGTATTGTTGTCATAATATGTACACTACAATTTATTGCTGCTCCAAATTTGTCCAAATGGCATTTGTCGTTAATTCAACCGTTTGTAAACAGTAATAATACCACAATGCTTTAAGCTACGTAGTAAAAAAGTCCAGCACGAGTCTCACTGAGCCGGGAGTTTTCGATTAATAGTATAAAAATCCGTGTCGGGGCGGAGTAAGAATACATTCCCCGACCTCATGCCGGGATACAGGGTGTCGTAAGAGGCGACTAAACCCGACGCTGGCAGTTCGAGGTATGGCGCGGCCTGCCTAAGCACGGCTAATTGCCCTGGCCGGCTATGGGCAGCAGCGTAGACGGTGCAAGAAGCTGTGCTCTGCGATTGCAAACCCGCATGCCCAGCGTGGGGATTATGGGCATAACCCCTCAGGAGAGGCCTATGTCCAGCAATGGACTGCAATAGGCTGCTGCAGATGATAAAATGATAAAATACTCACCTATCTTGACCAAACAGGTCAGACACCTTTTGATGAGGGAATCAAAAGTCCACGAAGACAGTGATGAATGTACCAGAATAATGTAAGGTCTGTAAGGAGAGATGTAATTGGCACTCGGTGCTCCCTGCCGTTCCTGGGGACTTGTCGTGGCGATATAATAACGATTAAGTCCTCGAAATGATTCAGGAATGAGCAAATACTGATTGTCTTATAAGTGTTATAAGATCGTGCAAACCGAGAACCTACTATTTGCATTACGACGTTCTCAGACTGATTGCACCGCTCTTGCAACGGACAGTATTATGCAACATTATACATTCATTTTCAGTGAAGCAAACGTGCCGTGAGAGATTTTTGGATATTACAAATAGTTACGAAATAATATGTTGTGAAAAATAGTAAGCAAATTTAATATTTTATGTATTTTGAGTATGCTGTTTGAGAATATTATTTTGTGTATTTAGATACGTAACATCACGCCTGTAATCCCCGAAGGGGTAGGCGGAGGAGTGCAGTACACTCCCACGTTCAACAGTTACGTTACGTTTCTAGGTCCCATTACGTATTTAGATATTTTGAGTTTATTTATATATATTTACGTACTTAGAATTTTTGAAACTTTTCAAATTTAAATTTTAACTACTATCTTACTTAAGGTAATTTTTGATAGCTTCGATAAATATCAGAGTATTCTAAATAGACGAGCATGTGTGACGGTTTAATTAAAATAGAAGAGATTTGAGGTCAAGACCGTTAATCGCAGACTATCTTAGTCTCTGTCTAGCCCTGTTGAGAATGTGCGTGACATTATCTATATATGTATGAGTATGGATTTTATTAAAATAACAGTGTAACATAATTTAATTGTATCATGTCACATTTTATTAATGCAATTTATTTACAATCCCTTCCGTAAACATTTTCTAATCTTGTCTTCAAAATATTAATATAAGTCGTGGTTGCCTATAGTTGGGAAAGCATCTAATTCTGTCCAATTGTTAAATATTTATAAGTGTGTATGTACTTTCCGCTGGCGATCCTTAAAATAAATAAACATATTTTTCAATTTGTCATAGATATAAAACTCTGTAATCTAAGTGTTCTTCACACGTCTGTCGTCTATATTGTCTTTTGTCTATTACAAAAACCTAGCTGTATGTTACGAAGCACGTACGTACGGTGCTGCTCTCCATAAAACAGCAAGATAAATAAATATCTGCTAACCTAGGATACAGGTAAAGATGCAAAATGTGTTACATTAAGTAATTCAATTATCTTTATGCTAAAGTATGCCATATTAAAAAATTGCACCCTTACGAAGCCCTGGAGGATCCCTATTAATTAATAACTTAGGTTTAGAGGATTAAGATTATCACAATGTCACTAAATTGTAATAAAATTTAAAATTCTCTTCAGAAACTAAGCTGAATAATTTCGTTAATGTATATATCAAATGTATATGTATATGTATATATCAAATGATGGTTACCTAACAATGACTCTAAATTTTCAGCAAATTTCTTAATATTTTGTCTCAATATTATACATATGTGGTAGATGGAGGCAACATGATTTTGAAAATATGTGCTCCGCGTATTTATCTTTTTACTGATTGATTGTATTTTATTATCACCTTCATTTCCCTCTTACACATTTTTCGTTTCATGAAATGTCATAAAAATTCCTGCGATCTGGTAACTCTACTTGGACATAAGTTTTTTTATGTCAACTTAATGGTTATATTCTAAAAGCTTCCAACGAACAAAAGTTCTGTTGTTTGATTATACCGATGGCTTCCAATTATTCCAATGATAAGACTTAGGTACCTACGCGGTGACACATAATTCCCCTGGGGGACGTCAATAGACAATTGATACAATTGTTTGTGAAGACATGATGGACGTGCTCACTTTAATTAATATCGAAATCGATATATACGTGTTGTACCTTTTAACCCACCTTATGTAGTTCCTGTTTGCCATTGTAATGGAAAAACAATATTATTTATATAACATGATCTTTTGAACTAAGCGTTATCTTCAATTGATTATAATGGTATGCTTAATTTTAACGCGAATTGTTCGATTTTTAAATATGCCGTTTGAACGTACATGACTATGATAGACAACGAGGGAAAATTAAATTTTGTTACCAGCTAAAGTAGAATATTTGAACTAGGGGTAATTTAACAAAAAATACGTACCTAAGCAAACAAATAAAGGTACATATTTGTCGATCCAACGAAAGCTCCCGCTGAGATTGAACCCGAAATCTCGGTTATGCGGCCAAACTGTTTTTACACCCGTAATGTTCAAACTAAAATGTTCTCGACTGGTCAATTATTTAACTCAATTAAATAACTTATTACTGAAATATTGACTTATTAGAAATTGCAAGTATTGAATGATAACAATATGGTTATTATTTTCAATAAGATATTTCATAACAGTTCATGATAACAGATAAGATGTGAATATGAATAGCATATATATGAATGGCATGGCATATAAATGTGCCACCTATATTATTTTTCCCGCCTAAGAAGGAAACAAAATGTCATTCATTAGATTCGAACGAACGTTTCGATTATGACATAGGATGTGTATTGTATTTGATGTGTAGTACGTTTTTGTTACAGTCCATTATATTGTAATGAAAACAAGAACTTCATTGTTTGCACGAACATATATGTATATATAAGCTATTAGCGATAAATACAAAGTTAATGGACACCTTGGAACTTTTTAAAAACTGTTAAAATTCAAGTTCATATCCACTAAATACGTAACCGTTTGTATGAAGAATGTACCGCGGACATATTACGTTTTATCATAATGCAAAATACTTTCATTGGCTTCCTAATGACATTACGATATTATAGTCACATGTACTTGAGTGGCTCGCATGTACTTTGACATTGAACTCTCTTGTAAACAGCGGCTTGTTTCGCAAATGACTAGGTACATAAAGTACGTAATTAACGATTAATTGCCAATAATATGGTCTTTGCTATCGAATGGGCGATCACTTGTGATTCACTTTTAAACGACGTTTCAAAGCAAACACTCAAAACAAGTTAGTTTCATTTTTCTGGTATTCAAACGAAGAATATTTCGTTGGAACGTGGGCTGAGCTGTAGTTACGAACTCGATACGAAGGACTCGTTATTATCATTATTGTCCTACCAGCGCAGGTGTAATTAATGATCGCGTTGCACTTCTGCACAAGTCATTAACAAATCGATCTCAATCCAGAGCAGAGAGATTTCCCGTAAGAGCGGGAACTGGCTTGGAATGCAACAGGCAGAATTCAATGCGCATTCGTATATTATTTTTAGTCGCTGAGAACCAAACTATGGATTACCTCTTATAGGGAACGGCTTTGTCATAATTGTCTCCGTGGTGGGCGGCAAGAGCCGCTGCGTCTCCGGCGACATTACACTGGTGCACAAATTTAACTCATGTTTTTTACTGTCACTGTTGCTGTTGACGCCGCCGCGTAAACGCAGCGACGGACCGTTTCCCGCGTCCATCGGCGCGTATTATCGCGGCATGACTGAGACTGATGGCCACGGACTCAACGGAGCGGAGCTAGCGCGACACTGCTGCACGGCCGACAGAATCACCACTATCAGCTGATTTTGTGGAAATTTATGGAATGACGTGAAATAGCAACAGTATTAAGCACCGTCTCACTCTTGCGCGTGCGCTAGGTACGCCGCTGCGCAGTAGTAGCGATTATGTGAATGATTCGTCCGAGGAATCTCTCGTTTCAAGTGCAAAGACGATTGGAAACTACATAACGCATAACTTCGCTCGTGAGCGCGCACGACGAGCTCGATGGAGGGCGCGGATGAGACTGGTCGGATTTTGGGCAGATTGCCATTTTCACTAAAAACACGTCACAGCTTCCCCCTCGCATTGCACGCCGCCACAATGTCCGGAATTCGTCTGTCTGTGTCTGTTCCGATGCGCTTACAATGAATTAATATGTTCGTGACTTCGTAGGAGTTTGGGGTTTTTGGCTAAACACATACACATGGACTACGGGATACTGTTAAAGTACGTCACGGAACTAAAAATATACTTTTTGTTGATTTTTTTATTGTAATTAAAGTTACTGTTTCCATCCATATAGCTATCCATCAGCATTTGGAAGTCCACTGCAGGAGTTTAAGTAACTATAAACAGGGTAGGATTATACATAAGGCAGTGTACTCAACTGCCTATGGACCCTGTAAAGGTTAAGGGCCCCGCGCAACGAGAAAAAAATTTGAAAATGATTCATCAAGTGAAAATTTAATTTGAAGAATTATATCCTCGAGGACAATATTACGACATACTTGGTAGGAAAATAATCTTAATTATTTATATAATAGCATATACGGTGGTACAAAAAATGTATTTTAAGAAGTTAGAAAAGACTGCCTCGTTGGTCGTGTTGGTTGCAAGCGCGACTGCCGATTGAGATATCCTGGGTTCAAATCCCGGGTCGGGCAAAGGATTAGTGGTAGTTTTTATTCTATTGTGACAATAGGCTCATTCCATGTTCCGTGGGACGTACAAAATAACATGTGAAACGTGGAAGTATTACACTACCCTTCGGGGATGTACAGGCGCCACGTTATGATATGTTGTTTAAAAAGTTGTTTTAATGATGTTACCTGTGTGTTACAAACCTACGGAATTTTTACGGAGTTAAAAATAAAACATTTGAAAGCATAAAACATTCAAAATATAACATATTCTAAGAACGCGCTCAAATCATTCGAAACTTTACAATTATGATCTAAATACGCAGACTCCTGAGGTGATTTCGATCCGCCATATTTTACAATAGTTCCACAGATATAAAAAAGTTCAATAAATACAATAATAATCACAGTGAATATTTGATATATAGGTAATATTTTTTGTTTTATATTTATTTTAGCCAACTGCATACTTAAAACAGGTCGTAAAACACAGAGTGTAATTTGAACTCATAATATACATATAACCTTGAAATTAAAAAACAAAATTTCTCTGACAATTTCTGACTTTCTAACATTAATCAATGTAGAGACAAAATTATATAGATTAGGATGATTTTACATTTATAGAATGAATACAAGGCTAGTAACTATAGAGAGGGTAATATTAAATCGTTCTTCTCGGAAATAGTAATGTCTTAAATACAGACATTTATACCGACATGTATGTACACCAGAGTTGCCAACCGTTCTTTTTTCCCAAGACATGTCCGGGTTTTTGTAGTGTCAAAGGATGTCCTGTATATTTTATAAGCAGCGTCCTGGGTTTTTAAAACACCCTGATAAGGTTATGTATTTTAAAATTCGTTCGCAACTTTTGCAATCCTTATCGAACGTGTAAATATTATTATTGTTATTACTTACATAACATCACGCCTGTAATCCCCGCAGAGGTAAGCAGAGGAGTGCAGTACACTGCCACGTTTCACCAGTTACGTTTACGTCCCACTATGGAATAGGTGGTTAACCTATTGTCATACACCGGGCACGAATCCAGACTCCGATCCACTTCTAGAAATTTCTACTAGAAAATCTAAGTTAGATAAAATCCAATAGAAACCGGCCCGGGAATTGAACCCAGGACCTCTCGATCAGAAGTCGTGCTTGAAACCACACGACCAACGAGGCAGTCAAATTATTATTACTTGAATTTAATTCATCGCATTGTCACTACATATTAATTAACTATTGCTACTGTATTACTGCGTCCTGTTTTTAAACTGAATTGTCCCGGTTTTTCCAACTTCCAATCCTAGTTATTTAAATTTGAGGTTGGCAACCCTAATATAAACCAGTTAGTAGTTACGTAGTGCGTACTGAACACATATGACTCACGTCGCTAGATTTACTTTACTGTTTGCTATACAGTATACACGATTATGCCACCTATGGGACGGATCTGCCAGTACTCTTTGGATGCCTTGAACTCTATGACGAAACGTGCCAGACGATTTATTGGTAACGCGAATATGAGCCTATTAGTATTAGGAAAGAGATTACGAGACATATCTAATACAATCATCATCATCGTCAACAATTTTATCATTGTACTGTGGGTCTCTTTGCCTAATGAGAAGCGTTAAGGCCACAGTCTGCCACGCTGGCCAAGTGAGGGTCCATAGACATCACACGCATCAGAGGGCGTTATCGAGATATCTTATTTGTGAAGGTTTCCTCGCGATGTTTTCCTTTACCGTTACACCAAGTGATATTTAATTTTGAAACGCACATTTTTTGTAAAGAGGTGCGTCTTAGGATTCGAACTCGGGAACTCCGAAATGGGAGACTGAATTCTATAAACGTAAGCTGTAAATGCTACAATTACTTCATTTCATATCGATGACTTGTTTAATCACTGTGTAGAGAAACGTAGAAATGGGCGGAGGCACAAAAGATTAATAAAATACATATAGTTGTTCTTGCGTACGTAATGTATGACGTTAAAATATGTTTACTGTAATGGCAAAATGATTGCAGTCTTGGCGAAAGTATTGCTGTACGATTAGAATAGGCAAATGGATCCGCTCATACTTGCCAACGTTTGTGCCGTCGTACGATTTCAACCTCTATGTACATGTAGCACGTTGGAACTGTAAGCTGCCCGTTATCTCGTATACATGTTCTTTAATAAACAAAAACGTATCTAACGTTACGTGTTCAAGTATTAGATGACGCTGAAAGCTGAGCCGGGAGCTGTGGGTTCGATTCTCACCCAAGACAAATGTTTGTGAAACGTGCATCTGTGTTCGTTCTATATTTGGGTGTGAAATTATTATTTGTGTATGCACTTCGAAATTTATATTATATAGATTTATTTTGACTGTCTCGTGTGTTGTGTTGGTTGCAATCCTGAATGTCGATCGAGAGGTCCTGGGTTCAAATCCCGGGTCATGTGCTATTGGATTTTTCTAATATAGATTATCTAGTAGAAATTTCTAGTTGTGGCTCGGAGTTTGGATATGTTCCCGATGTATGGCAATACACTAACCACCATTCCATAATGGGACGTAAACGTAACTGGTGAAACGTGGGAGAGTACTACACTCCTCTGCCTACCTCTTCGGGGATTACAGGCGTCATGTTACGTTATTTGTAAATCACTGTACTGTATAAGATATATTTTCTTAATTTGTTATAGTTCAGAAGCTACAATAAAAATTAGTATCTTTTTAATAACAATTTTTGTTTTGTACACATCGCGTCGGCAGATTAAATCGACCAATACACAAACGTAAAATTAATCGCGAAAGACGTGGTCCGATTTGAAAAATGTTATTCGATAATAATACTAGGAATTGCTGAACATTTTCAGTAGAGAATGAAGTAAAGGCACTTATGACATTAGCAGCGAGATAAAATCAGTGAACGATGGCTATCAGCGATACTCGATCTCAGATATCGATTTCGGTACGCCGGCACCACTAAATGCGTTTGTTTTAGTGCATCGAGCATATCTTATTAAATTGATGTCCACCGTATAAATTAAATAGTCACGCAATAAACTGCATGTGTTTATTGCGTGACTTGATTCGTCTAATAAATCTAAGAAGACTATCAAAACATCGAGCCTATAAAGACATTTCCTGAAATGCCAGGACGCGGTTTACATAAATGTATGACTAGACTACTATGACACTATATGCTATCATAATAAATACGAGTCTCAATTTAATTCTCCGAAGTCTTGTCCGCAATATTCGTTCCAGTTGCGCAAGACGGTTAAATTTCTAGCTAATACTAATAGGTATAAGATGTAAGTCCATGAAACTGTCTATCTCAATTTATCGAAGTTATTAGGAAATCTGTTAGACGCTGTCAGCAAGATTGATAGGCAGAAAAATATTTCTAAGCACCAATATTAAATACATTTGACTATGATACACAGAAGTAAAGTGAAACATTGTGTATTTTTGTATTGCAGTGTTAAATAAAATCGATCGGCAATTTGTACAGAAATTAACATATCAACCGACGAAAGTACTATAGCGATTAATATTTAAACTTCTTAGATTAGTAATTTAAATTTTTATGTATCTATTAGTTATTGCATGATCTTAACAAATGCCACAAGGGTCAAACTAATTGCCTAATCAAATTATTTCTCCGGGTTACTGGAGTCTTTAAAAATATGTAAGTAAAGCAGAGATTAAATACTGATACAAAAACAAAGTACGTGCTACATTATTTAATATATATTCATATAGTATATATATTTCAAACGATAACGTATGTCATAAGTAATCGAAATAACCCAACATTGGAGAGCGTCAACATATACTCGTATGTACCGAGAGTCTTACTGGCAACATAAATAATGGTCATTTATTTTACAAGTTTATGCCAATTCTGAAACAGGCGTATCTTGCATATAAATATACGGGTACATAAAATACAAACATTTCCCCACAAATAATATGAACACTTTATGTACAAATACAAAAATAAATTCGTAACATCACGACTGTAATCCCCGAAGAGGTAGGCAGAGGAGTGTAGTACACTCCCACGTTTCACCAGTTACGTTT
>DWEH01000549.1:0-11370 GCA_018245815.1 Apyrrothrix aesculapus | reverse complement strand
TGAATCAATACAAAAAAATTAATCTATTTTTTTCATGAAATGCACCGATGTCATTGAGTTTATTGTTATTCTGTTTATCTATACGTAGGTATTTTCCCACGTTGTTAGATATTATCTATGGGACAAATGTTCGGTGCCGATTCGTCCAACAACTAACAATTTCGTTTTTAATCTGTGGAATTTTCGATGCAATCACGATCGAACGTTGTCCGGACCAATTTGAAACTTCGAATTCGATGCTATTCCTATAAAGCCTTCCGCCGCCCCGCCCTCCCTGCCCCCGGATTGGCTACCGGCTGTAACATTACACGCAACTAACGTACCGTATCCATCCCTTTCACTCTTATATCGCACCCCTCGTTTGCTACCGCCATCTCTTTCCCGCACATAGATTATTGCAATTGAGATTACAGAAAGTTTACTGCTAATGCGGTTTTTCTACGTGTTTTCGTGGTACATTTTTAAGGATTTTAACCGTGCCACATACCACTCTATACGAAAGTAGTAAAGTCGAAATTGGCTTGATGTGTACTAAGACTTATGACCCTTTGTTCGGGTAAGCAGTAAGTGTAACTTTTTAACTGACTTTTTTAACCAAATGCCATAATAGCTAGTAAGCTGGTATAATGGCGGTTTGTTTTGTTTTTAATTTTAAATTCTGACAACGTTTCGCCGCGGCCGGGTGTTGGCAATTAATATTATATCTAGATTTTAGATAGCACTCTTCATATAGCCGATCAGGATATGTCCTTCCGGTTTCATAACGTTTGTAATATCCTTAGGTGTTTTTTAAGACTGTTTAGGTATGAATGACGGCCTTTGAAACACGGATATTCGCTGTAAAATATTTTACACTAGGTATTAAGTACGCTGGGTATCCTCGGATGGCTTACATCAAGGTACTTTAGCGAGGACCGATGTGATAAAGATCCAAGACAAAGTAATTCGACTGCCTCGTTGCTGGTGTTGGTTGTAAGCGTGACTGCCGGTCGAGAGGTCCTAGGTTCAAATCCCGGGTCGGGTACTAGTAGAAATTTTCGTGTAGAAATTTCTAGTAGTGTCTCGGAGTCTGGATTTGTGTCCGGTGTATCGCAATAGACTCACCAACTATTCCATAATAAGACAAACATAACTAATGAAACGTGGGTGTGTCGTACACTCCTCTGCCTACCTCTTCGGGGATTACAGGCGTGATGTTGCGAATGTTACAAAGTAATTTTGAATAGCTAGTTTTTATGTACTAAATTCTAGTGAAGAAGAAAATATATCTTCACATTACGGCAGGCAGATTTTCTGTCAGCTATTTTGTGAATAGCATTTTGAGTCCCGAGCTCCTTTATCAAGGTGGTGCCTTGGCTGCCCTCTTATGATGACCTTAACTTAAGCCTGAAACTTACAAGAGATACGTACCTACCCTTACATTGCGAGTTGTTGTGTACACCAGGTCATTTTTCTGGAAGCCGAGAAATTAACTAAGAGATGACTGCCTCGTTCATCAACTGGTTGCAAGCGCGAGTGGCTGAGCAGGTCCTGGGTTCAAGTTCTGGGCTGGACACTATTGAAGTTTTCTAACCTAAAATTCCTACTAGTGGCATGGAGTCCGGATTTGTAACCGGTGTATGGTTGTGGGCTTACCACTTATTCCATGGCGGGACATAAAACACAATAGGTGCAACGTGGAACTGTACTACACTCCTCTGCTTACCTCTTCGGGAATCACAGGCGTCATGTTAAGTTACGATTTTCTAGCTGATACTCGAATCGTAACCGCTACATCCGTTACCACCGTTGGGCATCATTATTATCCTCAAGCTACATTGTTGTTCCTATTAGAATCGTAGTTGGTAGGGAGAAGAGATCTACAAAATGGGAAGTTTCTATCATATTTTCGAGGGTAAATATACTTGTAATCTCAAATACTTTGATTCCATCTGAAACCGCTTAGATTTGACCACCGCAATGCTTGTTTCCTGTGTCCTGTTAAATACAGACAACACATAAAAAAGTTATATCTATGAAACAATCCCACTCCTTACAATAACGGAACTAACATTGACACAGTATTGCAAGCTTTTATTCATAATAGCGCAAGTAAAGTGGTAACCACGTATGTACGTAATGTTGGAAATGGCAAAGAAACGGCAAATTGCCCACAAGCATGCATGATTAACGTTGATGTTAATGCGAGCTATGCTCGGCCATTCCTTAAACAGTTACGTACTTGGAAATCGGGAGAGACCCCCGCGGTACGCGCAGCTGGGTTCTGCACACATATATCTGTTTTAATTACATTTTTCTATCATAAACACTAATAGATAATACTGGAACTTTCTCGAACATTCCAACGGCGGTTCGAATGTCCTCAAATCTGTTTGCTTGTGTGTTTCGAATAGAATTGTCGTGTCGTCAATATGTCTCCTGTTTCCAAAGTGTTAACCTGGTCCTAACATTTCGGTGTCGTTTAAACTACTCTTTTCAGAAGACAGGATTTGGAAGCAACAGATTAGGATCTTGTGGTGTACGAAAGTCTTGCAACGATAGGTTTTTCATGAGTAGGTATAGAAAACAGAAATTTATATCATCATCATCAGCCTATTGTAGTCCACTGCTGGACGTAGGCCTCCCCTGAGAGACGAGTTCAGTGGCGTGCTATTGGAGAGTTCAGCAGTGACGGAAATAGGCTGATGATGATGATGACGATAAAATGTATATCATCAAGGCTGAATTCAGTATGTCAAATGTCAGTACCTAATCTGTACTGCGTGCTTAATAGCCCATCACCATAGACCCATATATTTAAGGCTTTATTCATTTATTTAAACTTTTGTAGCACCTTAAGCTAAGGGTTTCAAGGGTGTACTTAATGGCTAATGGCATTCTCTGCCAGTCATCCCTCAGTGATGGATAGAGTATGTGGCAGGTATGTGGCTTTAACTTTGGACCAAATCTAAACAGGCATCTAATTGTAGATCACTCATGAAACTTCCTCTCTTTTATTGTAGGAGCAAATCATCTTCTATTGTAGACCGAATCGAGATTGCTTTCCGGGCTCTTCATTCTCAAATTCCCGAAGCTGTTATAGTCAACAGGGTGAATAGACTTCGAAAGCGTGTTATTGAAAGCAACAAGCACATTTATCCATTATATGACGCTTGAATAACCTTACCAGTTTACGAGGTCGTTAATAAATAATACATGATAATTATAATTATCATACTACATCGATTAATCATATTTATTCATAACACTTTATCCGTTCATACAAGACATTCGTGTTCATCACGGATTCAGAAATAGAATAGACTGAGTAAAAAATCTTACGGTACATTGAATATTAGTGGGAGAGCTGTAACGTTGCCAACACTTGTAGGATAGCGGTGTGCATTGTGGACTCTGGCGTGGGTCCCGAATTCGATTCTCGCGACACTCGATGTTGCACCCTTAAACCCTCATATCACCATCACCATCATCATCAAACCTTTTCTCGCTACATTGACCTATTTAATATTAAAATATAGATTTGTTAAGTTGTAAGTAGTGTGAAGTTGCGCACCAGGATTGAACCCAGGACTCCCGCGGTGTCGTGGTCGATTTTTTAACCAACAGGCTATCACTGCTACCTTTTATGTAAGTATTCATAAAAATATAGAGTTCCTGATTATTTTATGGATTTTGTTCAGCTCTCTCAGCCGAAAATAGAGCGCGATTGCGTTCATTAGAAGAGGCTGATATTCGGCACTGGACTAAGACTGGCTTTATGTTTGTTCTACATTGAGGGTTTCGAAAGTATATTTTGAAGTGATTTATGATTAACCCGTGTCCAACAGTGGATCGCTTAAAGCGAAAATGATGCCGATGGTTATATATATGTTCTATACATACCATTATATACTTATTTATATTATTATAGATATGTTTAGTGATCTCAACGTATGCCTTAATTTATCAACTCTCCTTTTCTGAGTGTATTGGATGAGGTTATGTAAAATAAAATATAAATAAGAAGTATCATTAAACTAATATTGTGTTATTGTAATTCGTTCTGAATTTTGTGTATGTATTATCAACCGAATTGATTCGGGTGTTCCCCTTACGCTCATTTTCTGAGAGTTTTTCAAATGTAACTAGATCGAAATACTTCTTTTAAACATTCGTACCCTTGAAACATAAAAAAATTAATGGAACACCTATAAAAACTTAAGAGCCAGTTGATTAAGCGGATCAAATTTTTAAACCAACATGTAGAAAATATGATAGTGGGATGTTATCTTGCAGATCTTTATGTCTCTGTAGGAAATACTGACAACGGGAGAAGACATGATGTGCATTTGTCTGTCTTTACGTGAATTTGGGTAATTAATGTATAACCAAATTAATGAATTAATTTAATTTTAGGTCGCTTTATTTGTTGTCAACTATTTTTAGTGATTATAATTGTGATGATTTTTGAATGAATGAATTAATGAAAGATTATTCCTGTACCAAATTTTTCCTATTGACGATTTATCCTAACGATGTTTTAGCGGAATATTCGAAAGAATGTGATGACAGCGTTACTTGCATGAAATGTATAATGTACACTGACTATTTAATACTCAGTGGGATGTATTTCCTATAGCTATTTTCATTGCATTTAAATCAAAGTAACACAATTACCACAAACAAAACAGCAGTACGTAGGTGCATAATGATAGAATACATGTAAAATGTTTAAGTGTAATTAATCTACGGAACCCTAAATCAGAAACAGCAAACGTCCAGCACAGCCGATGCGGTGAGCGGTCCGCGATTTTCTTCGATGTCAGGGAAAAAAATCGCGAACAATTCTCGGAACAAACATAATTACAATAATTTGCATACGCTATGATTATTTTGTTATTGGAGAAAACTAACGAAAAACAACGCTTGGATAACACTGTCAATAGTTTTCCTCGTCATCATCACGTTGAACTCCTTCCTTCCACTGTTGGATACACATTTCTTCTCAGACTGAGAAGGGTGGCAGCTTTATTATGAAAACATTATGTAATTATTATGAAAAGATCTATGAAGTATAGGTTTCCTCATAATGTTGACCTTTATTGGTACAGAAAGTGATATTTTTTTTTTATAAATTTAATTTATGGCAATAGGCTCACCCCCTATTCCATATTGGGACGTAAACGTAACTGGTGAAACGTGGGAGTGTACCACACTCCTCAGCCTACCTCTTCCCGGATTACAGGCGTGATGTTGCGTTACGTGTTTTTAATTTTATATGCTTATGCACGAATAAATTCAAGGCGAATCTGCTGGGTAACCCAATAGGACAATATACATTACAATGGCTCTTAAAATTAAATCTTATTTCGTTTCAAAAGTGTCTAAGTACCAATGTTACCTAAACGTTGTCTACAAGGGCCGCGTTTGCCATTTTAGCATACTATATGACGTCACAGCTGTAATGTGTGCTAAGTCAACTTCGCCACAGTTTGTAGTCGGGCCCTTACATGGTTAATTAAAATTAGTCAATTAGAATTAACGATCCATTAAAATTAGTCGTCTAAAATTAGCGTTCCATTAAAATTTGTTGTTTACCTGCACGATAATGAACTTAATTTGGTTGTGAATTATTTTTTTCTCTAAGAGGTTTCATAATTAGTTGATAGCATTTTATATTGTTATACATAACGAGCCGTGCACATCGCTTCTTAAAGCCTTCCGATACACGGACTGGTAACTGACCAGAATCTATTTGTTTTTTTTTTCTTTTCAACTCTGTTATTGTTTAATTGTTGGGCTCCTATAAGAATGAGAAGATAAACGCCTTAGTAAGACTTTAAACGCTTTAAACAAAAAAATGTTTTGGAGAACTCTAAAGTGGCAGGTTTCTCACGATATTTTCTTTCACCGTTGCTGATCATGCTATATAAGCTTAAAACGCACATTTCTGTTAAGAAGTTCGAGTCAGAATTTGAACCCAGATCCCCGAAGTCAGAGGCTGAATTTGAAACCACTAGGCTATCGCTGCTTGCTAATAATACAACTGTTTGGAAATATGTACAGTTTCCAATATAGAGATTCATTTCCAGCAATAAAACAAAAAAAGATTATAGACAATGCACTGTCAATCGTCCCGTTTCCGGGCCTCCAAAAATAATGTAGTAATTTCGCTGCGTACTCCACAATTGTCTCTCCACTGAAATTATTGGCACTCAAGAATATAAACATATTTATATTGAAAAATCGCTTCGATTCTGAAGCCAATTTAAGGAAATGTTAAGACGATAAATATCTTAATAAGCGCCCAATCTCTTAATTAAATCGCGTTGATACATTTATATTGTAACGCAATCGATAATTTCGATATTTATAAAGTATCAAAATATAAATAAAAAATCGATTATATTTTTAAATTAATTACCAAAAAAACCTTGCAATTTAAAACGCACCGCAACATTATTGTTATTAGCATATATTATCACGCCAGGTCCCTAACGGGATAGGCAGAGGCAATTTATGAATTGAAATGAAATTTTTATTTACACATTGGCTTCCCGGTGTTGTTTGATCAAAACTCTACATTAATGTGTAGGTAGAGTCATAAACGTTTAATTACAGTCTATATTTATCTTTCTAAATGCGTAATAAAGTTTCCATTAATTTGAAAATTGTCTTAACATTGTACAAAGAGTATAGAGTAAGGTAGTAATCAAATGTAAATACGTAAGTTACAAGAACTTAATGATGTAGAGGACTCTCTACTCAAATGTATTAATCTATTTTGTGTAGTACTAGATACAAATAAATGTGTTATTTCGGCTACTTTATATTACAATCACCTACACACAAACACATATTTGTTTTAAGGCGATGAATCTAAAACTAAATGAAATGAAAAAATATATAATTTCTATTTTCTAGAAGATTATCTTCTCTACCACCACCATTCCCTCGGTCCAGTACTTACGGAAGACCTGGTATGTACTTTAACTATGCCAAATCATACACTCTTTATGTATTGGTATATAAATAAATTATTACTTTTATGATTATATTTGTTGTTTATGAATATTAAGTTTGACTATTATTTGTAAGCAATGCCTCTCTCGATTTAGCATAAGAACTCCTCAAGACAAGGTTGAATAGGTATACAAAACGCATGTGTAAGCCATATCAAGCCATTTCAAGCCATGGTAACAGTCTGATTCCTACAGTCCTGTTACCAATGAATGGGTACTAAACAACTAACGTAAAATCACGTTTGTAATCCCCGAAGAGGTAGGCAGAGGAGTGTAGTACACTCCCACGTTTCACCAATTACATTCGGACCTTTCGAGTCAGTCAGTCACGCTTGCAACCAACACGACCAACGAGGCAGTCAACTAACTAACAACTAACATTCTTATTAACAACATATAGTAACCACACGTTCTCAAAAGCGTGCGAATTCTGCCAATCCGCATTTGGTCAGCGTGGCAGACTATGGCCTTAACCCTTTTTATTCTGAGAGGAGACCCGTGTCCAAAACTAGAACGATGAAGCGGTTGATATTGATAATAACGTTATTAAAACTAAATTCCATTCCTAAAGACGTTGCGAATCGGTGGTAAATCTCCATGGGTAGTAGTGGCGAGTTGTGACCATTGCGTCGTTTGCTGCAGTCTTGGCGTAAATAATGATAATGAGGAAGAAAAATGTGTGTTCAGTGGCGCTGGTAGGACTGGTACATTAAGAATGTACTTGCTCGTACTAATGACATAATTAGTCGGTGTATGTTTGACTGTTTAACTCGTGTCTTACGCGGCAGTGTCCCGCCAGTGTGCAAGGCCCCTGACAATTGCCAAGAAAGGGTTTTTTTGTCGTCTTCTGTCTTCTATGTTGAGGAATTAATACGAAGTATTTCTGACTATCGCAAAGAAAGAGTTTATTTGTTGTCTTGTACCTTGGATTTTGGAAATTTAACACAAAGTAAATAACGTAAAAAACAACGTAACATCACAATAAATCCCGAAAATAAAACAAAGTATTTTATAACTTTTAATACTAATTTTGCAATGTCGTTTTCGTAAGAATATGTATGTATAGCTCAGTGATGGTGAATTTCACTGGTCACTAAATTCACCTTTCTTATGACTCTACATTGATTTTAATAAAGACTAAATAGATAAATATGATTTCAATACCCCTGATGAATTACACGATTATATCATCATTTTCTTTGGTATATCTTCTGATTGTTGAAAATTGCAACTTCTGTTCTTTCTTAAGGTTTTCCTTAGTTTGAGTGTTAGTTTGATAATATAAAAATAATTTTATGCATTATTTTAGTTGTGCTAGTTTATTATCTCTAATATGTTTATATGCTTACGTAGCCGGATATCAACCTCGGACCGTTTAGCAAAGACGACTGACGGGGCAAGAGGATTTCGATTCTTTGTCACTATTTGACCTATGTATGTCGAATCAATCCAACGACAGGATGTAATTTATTCATAAATTTTGAGTTTTCCAGCCTTTTACTTTATGTTAATAAAGGCATTAACTTTTCAATTATGAAAGCAAAATGTACACCTATGTATGTATTAAAATAATAATGTAATATATTATTAGAATACTTTAACGAATTGCGCCTAGCCTGTAATGTTAGAGGTTATTACTAAATAAATAAATGTAACAAATGTTAATTACGAACTAGTTCACAAAGATCTAAGATAAGGTCGACAGATATTAATCCCTTCAGTATATGTATGTTTAATAAATATCTTCTTTACTGTATTAATATAATATCATGATTTAATGTCGCGGTGTATGTATTGTTCCTGTTTATATTTAAATTTTATTGCGTTCGTCTTTGGAAAACATAACTACATATAATATTACTTTAACGTAACATCACGCCTATAATCCCCGAAGAGGCAGGCAGAGGAGTGTAGTACAGTTCCACGTTCCACCAGTTACGTTTACATATAACAGTAAATGCACAATTGAGCTGTCACATAAGAAATAACGACAATCAGCAAAGTTTTCTCTAATATCTATATCATTAATAGTAAGGAATATAATTTAATAGCAAGGAATGTAAGTTTGCAAAGGTCCATAATGTAAAATAATGGCGAAAAATAAATTACATTTGAGCTCCGTGCGTTTCTAATTACAGCGCATTCCACATCTTAGTTTCACTGTTGGCATTTTAAAAATATTTGAGTATAGAATTTGTCGGGTTCGATTTCCTTTTAAATTAATTATTTGAATGCTAAACGTAATTATTTTTTCTATATCTAGATGTTTGTGCACTTGCTCTAATTATCATCATGGAGTATGTATGTATAAAGCTTTATAATTGTCATCATAGCATAAAGTGAACGGACCAAGTTACAGTGGTTAGTTGACCAGTTAGTTAATATTACTAAATAGACGAGACGAATCGTTCAGCGCGGCGCCTTTGATGTGAGCCGCGGCAACTACAGAGGGAAATTGGCGCATCGTTTTTTAGGTTCCGTCTCGCATACAGCCGGTTCCGTATACATGAAAGATTATAAGAGAGATAAGTATATAAATAACTTCAGTTGATATTTTACAATGATTAGAAACTTTCTTTGCAAAATTAGCATATGCATAAATCGTTGTTTGTTTTAGTCCCGTATGACTTTTTTTTAATACATATGCATATATTCAACCTTATTAATGTACCTCGCTTTATTACACTATCACCAATAATAAAAAAATACATTTTTTTTCTGTCTGACTGTCTCGTTGGTCGTATTGGTTGCAAGCGCGACTGCTAATCGAGTTTGATTCCAATCCCGGGTAGGATTGGATTTTTCTAACTTAGATTTTCTAGTAGAAATTTCTAGTAGTGCTTCGGAGTCCGCATTTGTGCCCAGTGTATGGCAATAGACTCACCAAGTATTCCATAATGGGACGTAAACGTAACTGGTGAAACATGGGAGTGTACTACACTCGTCTGCCGTCCTGTTTGCGGATTGCAGGCGTGATGTTAAGTTTAGTATATTTTATTTATTTTTAATTATTGAAATCATCACCGAATAAATTACAATAACGTAAGTGATAAGTACTGCAAAGTGCGCATTTCTTTGAAACTCAATACAATAAGACCTTTTGCTGTGTAGTGAATATTTTCCGTCGATATTAATGTGACATTATGGATCCGTATTATATTTATAATTTATGTATAATTGTAAAAAAGGTATGCGAATGTTTATAAATTTTAATATACAAATAAATGATTAAAAAAAACATCTGTACACCGTCCTAATCCGTCTAAACAAAATAACCAACATTGGAACGAACTTCAAAGTGAGACTGCTAAAGATAAAACGCTTAGATAGCCGTACGGAGGAAATAAAAACTTAGTATTAAATGTATGTAGATAAAATCTTCCCTTTTGCATTTAAATGCTTCATGTAGGAAAAAACCCGCTACAGAATTAAAAGCGCCTTGTTAGGTGGTCATTCGTTTTTGTGTATGATATTATGTAAATACAACTCGAAATAGCCTTAATGTAATGCATTCACAACTGTCAATTTATCAATATAGGCTTAAAACGTAACATCACGCTTGTAATCCCCGAAGAGGTAGGCAGAAGACTGTAGTACACTCCCAAGTTTCACCAGTTACGTTTACATCCCAATTTGGAACAGGGGATGAGCCTATTTCCATACACCGGGCGCAACTCCAGACTCCGAGCCACTTCTAGAAATTCTAATTTTAGAAAGACCCAATAGTACCCGACCCGGTATTTGAACACAGGACCTCTCGATCAGCAGTCGCGCTCGCAACCAAAACGACCAACGAGGCAGTCAATATAGGCTTATCCGTCCAAAATATTGTACAGAAGGGTATTTTTATTATCATGCCAGGTCAAGATCTAACAAACTACGAAATGAACAAACAATCGTATAAAACAACTTTTAATACTGTCTATCATTTGTATTTCAATCACTTAATACTATCATTTGTTATCCAATCTGTAGGACTAAATACTGAAATGATTTTTAACATGGCTGAATCTTTCCTGAATAGTGTACATGGTCCAGTTCAATTGTAAATGCCATGCGTGAGGACTTTGAGCTCTGAACAATTTTACCTGAACAACTTTACCTGAATTATATACTTTGTAAAAGTTTTATTAATCTACGTGCAAGTAGAACTCATACCATTTTTTTGCTATTATGAATGACGCAACATTTTGTATTTTCGTATATTCCTATGTTATTATTCAAGAAGTATAACAAATTGTATAACTTGTTATACCAGCGTGCTACATCGAAACTTGTATCTCACTTCATATATGATGAGGTCGTAGTCAAATTAACGTAACATCACGCCTGTAATCCCCGAATAGTTAGGCAGAATAGTGTAGGACAC
>DWEH01000548.1:0-11377 GCA_018245815.1 Apyrrothrix aesculapus | reverse complement strand
AGTAACTGTATAGGGCAATCAAATTTGAAATGCAATGGTGTCCGAATATTAAAGCGAGCTACTGTATATCATTACTTTACTGATGTATAAATAGAGAGTACGAGTAAATAAATGTTAATACTAATGTGATATGATTATAGAAAACTCTTTTTGTATTTGAAAATATAGGTATTATACTATATACATTTCAATTATATTGAGCATTTAATAATGAAAGATAGAATGCGTTTATGAATGTCAAGTGGAATGCGCGAAGTTTGTAAGAGATGTGTCACAATTTATTTTGACATTAGCAGTGACAGTCACACTGGTAAAGTTTTGAATCAAAAAGACTAGCCGAATATTTTGGTCATCTGTTTACTAGTAGTATTGATGTAGTGGAATTAGCAATAGTGATAGTTGATAAATCTTATCAGCACATTGATTCACTTGATATATATATGTTTTAAATAAAATCGGAAAATACAAAATGCTAAATGATACTTTTTGCGTAGATGACTATAAAGTAAATACTGTAAGTAATATACTAAATAATAACTTTCATTTCATAGGAATAAATAAGACATGGTTGCTTTAATTATAT
The DNA here is from genome assembly GCA_018245815.1 of Apyrrothrix aesculapus. Classification (NCBI taxonomy): domain Eukaryota; kingdom Metazoa; phylum Arthropoda; class Insecta; order Lepidoptera; family Hesperiidae; genus Apyrrothrix; species Apyrrothrix aesculapus. Next base: position 10,794 of record DWEH01000548.1, on the reverse strand, counting down.
GTATTAAGAAACATGTTCACCTTATTTTCTGATGAAAATTATCATCTTGTACTGATGTAACTACATCTAGATGTAACTATTTACTCATAATTAATTTACTGTTCGCCACAATTACGTATATTATTCAACATAAAACATTTTATTTCAGGTAGAACCTACAGCGTTCTACATATCAGAATTCTTATCTGTTAATGAGGAGAGTAATATCTTATCAAACATTTACAGTGCCCCTAAACCAAAATGGACACAACTGTCAAACAGAAGGCTCCAAAACTGGGGAGGAATACCTCATAACAGGGGAATGATAGCAGAGGCGATACCTACATGGCTCAATGTATATCTGAATAAGATTCATGGCTTGAACTTAATGGGAGGAAATAAACCTAACCATGTGTTGGTTAATGAGTACATGCCAGGCCAGGGAATACTGCCACATCTAGATGGAACACTGTTCTATCCAACGATAACAACAATTTCTGTTGGATCTCATATTGTACTGAAGTTTCTAGAACAATGTAGTGCTGATGGAATATCTTTGCAACCAGTATTCTCATTGTTGTTGGAACCTAGGAGTTTATTAATTTTGCAAAATAAGCTGTTTAATTATTATTTACACAGTATTGAAGAGATACATGAAGATGTTTTAGATGAGTCAGTAAGGAATTTGCATATGTGTTCTGACACATATGTAAGAGGTACAGTACTGAAACGAGATACAAGAGTATCATTGACCATACGCCATGTACCAAAAACTTCAACATTTAAAATTAGCATAGGAAATAAAAGATGATAATGAATATCCAATTATTTTAATTTTAATTTAATTTCTCTAGGGAAATACTTGTTAACATATTACAATATTGTTTGTAAAATGATTGATTAAAGTTATTATTTCAATTTGATTTTAGTATAATCATTTAAAACTACTTTTTATTTATACTATGTTATTATTTATCACTATTATTTTAAGTTTATATATAGGCAGTTCTACATTCAAAACAATTCAAAGAAATGTACACAATCAAATCTAGTTGGCTACGTTCATCACATGTACTGATTTCATTTTGTTTATCAGTTTTTTTTTATAATGGGCTTATCAAAATTAAAGAGTTATAAAAGAATTCTAAATTTAGGAGTAAATTGTGCTAGAGTGTCTAGTAGGTTGTATACTGAACATTCTCCAAGCAATGAGGGCAATCTAAAGACAGAATGTGGGGATGCAGAAGCCAAAGGAGGAGGAGAAACTGGGTCAGGAACCAAGGTACTAAATTTTAATCTGTTGTGGATACCTGTTAAAGGGCATAACTAGCATGCCTAGCATAACTAGAATAGCACGAAATATGCAACTAACTGCACACAGAATTACATTCATATATAAGACAGGTCACATCTGGGATGTGCAAGTTATGGTTTCTATAAACTTAGCTCTAGCATTTACACAAGCAAATGTTGGTAACTATAGAAAAAAAAACGTAACATCACATCTGTAATCCCTGAAGAGAAGAAGTAAGAATTATAACTTAGGTATTACTATTGCTTTATCAATTACTGCAAGATCTTTGATCTAATTGAACATGAAATTATCCAGCAAGTATTAAACATGGGTATTCACACAGTAGTTTGATATAAAATAGTAATATAGTGGTCCAGTAGCGATCGAAATTAGACCGTAATTTATAAAATTTCAAATACGAACGTTATTGAAGTTCTTATGTTAAAGAGTACACATCAATACATTTCCTCGCACAAAACCCATCCTCACTCTACACTCACACATATACATATACGTGTAGCACTATTGGTATTGGAAACACTGACGTGTAGGTACAGTGTTTATATTGGTGTGTGTGCCGTAGTGTGCGTAATGTGTTATTTTGTTAAAATAAGGTATTTATAACGCATTATTTAAGAAAATAATAACTTTCTGCACTGATCCTCCATGTGAAATTTAACTGTGCCAAGTCTCATACTGTTCCGTTCGCTCAATTTTCGTTAAAAGGGGTGCAAAGTTCGATGCTTCACGTATTAATATATAAGATTATATAGGTAACATAAATAGCTATTTATGGGAGTCCTGGACCAAGTTTTTCGTCATCTTGATGGGGCGGAAGGGGTCCATTAATGTTGTAATGAAACATATTATAGTCGTAGAGACCTTAAATATTTTCACATCAATAAAAAACGGTCTTCACAAAATACTTTGTGAACAGTCTGTAAAGAGCCAGGAAGCAATTGATGATGAACATATGATGAATACCATAGAAGAACCAATCTGCTTCAACAATTAGAACATTGACTAAAGCAATGAGTATTATAATCTCATCAAAATACATAACAACAAATGAAAGCGATATAAGCATTGTAGACGTTTCTAAGCTATTTTTGAGATTAAAAGAAATAAAGGAATAGGTATGGCTATTAATAGGGAACTCTTTAGTGTTTATTTTACAAGCCCTTACATACAGCTGTCAAACTTGGGCCCAACACTTAAATCAAGTCAGCACGCCAGATCTGCGTAAGAAGTTGTGGTCAGATTTAAAAAAAAAAAATGCTTATGAGGCGTTGATATAAGAATAATAAGTCCAGGATCAGCAATCAGGGTCGCTAATCACTAGATGAACAAGTCCGTCAAAGAAACAAGCGAGTTTGACCATTGAAGATATGAATAGATTACGTGGATGACCTTAAATTATTATTATTATATTTAAAATAATTCCTTATATTTGTAATTTCAGAAAGGTCTAGTATTGGGAGTGTATGAAGACAAGGACAAGTTTGAGCTGACATCTGCAGCAGCGGAAGTGAATCAAAAAAGTGAAGGAAAGCTGTGTCGATACATGAATGAGTAAGTATTGAAATGTTCTATAATGTAGCCAACAGATAATTTCATTTGAAGTTCAATTTTACGTATTTAGGTACTACATTTAAAACTTTACATTTTCCCTACAAAATATAACAATATTCTAACTAATGTCTAAAGATTAGGTTAAATAAGAATTTTTTCTTCCATCAGGTAATTGATCCACTAGAATCCTTAGACTTAACTATCTCAATATGCGTAAAGAAAATCTTGCAAAATTGGATTTACGTGTTGTTAGTAATGTGGTCTGTATATTATTTGCCGTTTTACACAGGTTATCTTGTGAACTGCGATTGGGCAAGGCGTTCGCTTTGACAGACGTGTTGCCCGAATATAATGTCGTAGCGCTCGCTTCGTACGGGCCTAAGAACGCGGGCTACAACGCGCTAGAGGATCTAGATGAAGCAAAGGTACATATATTACAGAATATAAAAAAAATAGTAGATAATAAATAGGTATAACTGAAACTCTATAGTTTAGATTGCATTTTGATTGATTGCAATTGCAAATTGATAGTTAACTATACAAGATAAAATGTTAATTATACGATATTTAATTTTCGCTGTAAATTGATTAACACAACGTCAAAGTAAATGGATGAACATATTATTGGGTTAAATCTTGGTTTTATTTTAGTATTGTAATATTTAGGTACTTGCTGTACTCCCTACACAGACGTAAACTTCCTTTCATTTTTGAAATCCGATACCTATACATTAAAAATGACAATGTCACGTAAATCATTGTTACTGGAGATTTAATTTGCTTATATTAGAAATGCAACGAAGACGTTTATTGGTGGTGTCTTTCGTGGTATAAATGTTGATCGAGAATAACAGCGAGCGTTCCGTTACAGGAGAACGTTCGGTGGGGCGTGGGCGCGGGCGTGCGTGTGGTGCGTGCGCGCGGCTGCAGCGCTGTGAGCGTGGACGGCGCGGACGCGCCCGACGCTGCCGCCGAGGCCGCGCACCTCGCTGCCTGGACGTGAGAAGCCCTAATAGCCTACAATCAAATCGAACTACCTTTAGTCTTGCACTTTGTTTAGATATTAAGGTATTTACAAGTTAAATTTGCATACAGTCCAAAGCCCCATCTATTGTCGCACGATGTTGCTCCGTCAATAGATGGCGCTATGTAAGTCCTGAATCACGCTATCAAGATTTTTTAGCGGAACTATAAGAGTCTCAATGATTTACCCATTTATATCATCATTTCCTTTCACTTGTTCGAATGTACTCGCTATTGTGGGAATTAAAACAGTGTCTGTGATAAGGTCGTTTTTCCTTGCGGAGTTTTTGGGAGCTATCTGAATATTGGTCCTTCGAGCCGGATTCCGACTGCGACTTCAAGGCTGATATCACCAGATATTCTCTGTGTTGCCGGCAAATCGGCAGCGAGTCGGTTGTGGTGCTTGTGGGACGCACCGGGAGTAAAGGAAAAATCAACTCTCCGGTTACCGCATAAGGCTGAATTTGGCTTGTCCAGTTCAAAAGGTCTAGTGACGGTGTTGTTCTGGAGCTGCAAGTAACCAAGGAACATAGGCGCACAGGGGAGCAATCACGGAGGGCGGAAATAAGTGGCACGGCGCAAGTAATCAGTGTTGTAAAGTGATAAGTGTTGGAAAGTGATCTAGAAGGTATCAGTGAGTGAACCCAAACTGTAAGTACTTTAAAGTTTTAATGTGTCATTTCCTTTGTTAAAAATTTGCTTTAAGATTGGACTTGTAAAATTTCAAATAATAAATTTGGACTTAGAATAATTTTCTCTAAAAGTGTTCATACGGGGAACCTATGCCCGATTTCTAGTAATCTTAATTTGTTCGCAAACATTTTATGAATTTTAAATTAGACGAGTTCTGTCATTTTTAACTTAGATTATTTTCTTCATTGACTTGTATTATTTGTTAGCTATTGTGGAGTTAGAATAGTTTTCGTTTATTTTAACCCACGGGGAATCCATGTCCAATAATTATAACAGTTGGTTATTGTAAACACTTAGAATTTTTTTGAACTTTCAACTTAGTCTTTGGTATTGAAAAGGTCAACTGTTTATAGGGTAAACTTGGGTAAAAAGATGGATTCGTATACTAGATTACAAGAGGATATTTTTAATAAAATTCAAAGAGCAAAGGTTAATTATAAGAAAACACCAAAGGAACGTTTTTCTGAGAGTTATGTGGAGGCTCGTTTAGAGAATTTAGAAAAACTTTGGGAAAGATTTAATGAAACAGATTCGGAAATAGTAAGTAAGATTCTTCTTAAATCTTCCTATGTTAAATTATATGACCGTACTGAAGAAGAATACATTGAATACAAATGTGAACTAAAATCAAAGTTGTCATGTTTAGTAGTTTCCGACAGGAATGTTAAAGAATTGTCAAAGCAAGAAGGTAACAATAATATGTTGAAATTACCTAAGATCTCTCTACCTATCTTTGATGGGGATTATTCGACATGGGTGACATTTCGTGATTTATTTATATCTTTAGTTCATAATAATAAATCTATAGATGATGTACAGAAACTACATTATTTAAAAACTCAACTAACTGGCGAAGCTGAGCAACTTTTAAGGCATATTCCATTGACGTCAAGTAACTACCAAATTTGCTGGTCTCAATTAGTAGATAGATATAACAATAAAAGATATCTGGCAAACTCTGTACTAAAGAAATTTATGAATCATAAAAATCTTACTATTGAGTCAGCGAGTGGGATCAAGGATTTGCTTGATACAATGACCGAATGTTTGAACGGCTTAGAAAATTTGGGGGTAAACGTTAGTACTTGGGACATTATAGTTATATATATTATTAGTTTAAAATTAGATTCAGAGTCTAGAAGACTTTGGGAGGCAAGAGTTAGTGAAGCTTTTAATGAGTTGCCGACCTTAGTCAGTTTTAAGGAGTTTCTCCAAAACAGATTTCGGTCACTGGAATTTCTGGATAATAAGGTTGCTAGGCCTACTATTTCTCGAAATGTAAAATCCCTTCATGTAACTGTTTCTTCATGTACTCACTGCAATGAAGATCATAAAATCTCAAATTGTAAAAAATTTGCAAAATTAGATGTCAATGCGCGGCGTGATTTTGTTCAAACCCGGAGTTTATGCTTTAACTGTCTTGGAAGCAAGCACTCGGCGTATGCGTGTCGTCAGCCTTTGCGTTGTAAGATTTGTAGAAAAAGGCATCATTCTTTGTTACATCCTAGGAGCGTAGCGCAACAAATAGACACTGTTGACTCTGGAGATGTCACGTTGAACAAGAATGTTGTACCAAATGGCGAGACAATTGTTAACTGCTTCTCGAAAATGCCCAGCCAAGTATTATTGGCCACAGCCTTAGTAAAGGTTGAGTCGAGAACAGGCGTGCTCATGACTCTTAGGTCGTTACTAGACCAAGGGTCACAGGCTTCCTTCATAACGGAAGCTGCCATCCAATTACTCGGATTAAAGAAATTCGCGAGTAAAGGAATGATAGCAGGGTTAGGAAGTGACCAGACGGGCTCGATAGAGTTTAAGTCTGTAGTATACTTTAAAATTCAATCACTTCGTAATCCTCAAGTTGTCGTTGATGTTAAGGCTCACGTTCTTAACGAAATCACAGCTTTTCTTCCTGGAAGAAAGGTATTTGTTGAACCTATTACAGGGTTAACAACAGCAGATTTAGCAGATCCCACATTTAATGTGCCCAACAAAATCGACATTTTATTGGGTGCGGAGGTTTACGGACAGATATTGGAGGAAGGCATTATCAAGGGTTCATCTGGCTGTCCAATAGCGCAGAAAACCAAGCTGGGATGGATCTTATCTGGCCGTATATATACAAAATGTGAGGAATCAAGAGATCAGGCTAAGGTCGTAAGTATGCACACGCACTACGATGAGAATGAGCTGCTGCGTAGATTTTGGGAGTTGGAGTCAGAGAGCGAAAAAAAATACTTTACACCTGAAGAGGCACGATGCGAGGAAATCTATTCCCGCACAACAAAACGCAATGCTTTAGGTAGGTATATTGTTAAACTCCCCTTTCGTGATGAAGATCCAGCTTGCCAATATGGTAACTCAAGGGATATTGCAGCTAACCGGTTTCACGCGTTAGAAAGAAAATTACTGAAAAATCCCGAACTTAAATTAGAGTATACCAAGGTGATACAAGAATACTTAGATCATGGTCATATGGAGCTTGTTCCAGAAGCTGAACGTTGCAAGCAAGATGCGGTATATCTGCCACATCACGCCGTTGTCAGAGAAGACAAAGCAACAACCAAGGTGCGTGTCGTTTTTGACGCGTCTTGTCTTGGTATCAATGGGGCCTCTCTAAACAACGACTTGATGATTGGGCCGACTTTGCAGTCGGATTTACGAACAATTATTTTAAGATGGCGTCTTCATCCGATATGCCTCATTGCGGATATCGTTAAGATGTACCGACAAATTCAAGTTTATAAAACCGATTCAGACTTTCAACGTATTCTTTGGCGTAACCCTGATGAACCAAATAGTGACTTACAACATTACAGATTATTGACAGTAACTTTCGGTACTTCATCAGCTCCTTACCTTGCCGTCCGTACCCTGCAACAACTCGCACGTGATGATGGTGCAAATTATCCATTGGCATCTGAAAGGGTCTTGAGGGATTTTTATATGGATGACCTGATGACAGGATGCGATAGTATTGAAGAAGGTAAGGCTATAGTTAGAGAAATGAATGCATTACTCATGGGAGGAGGATTGCCGTTACAAAAGTGGAGCAGTAATAGCGAGGAATTATTAGAGTACATTAAGAGAGGAAGTAAGGAACAAGGAATAGGGAATCTGGAAATAAAAACAGATAAAATTGTCAAAATCTTAGGACTTACTTGGAACCGCCGGTCTGACGCCTTTGAGTACTCCGTTAACTTACCGCCGCTTAATTACCCTGTAACTAAAAGAAGAGTTATATCAAATATTGCAAAATTGTTCGATCCTCTAGGTTGGATTGCGCCGACGATTATTATTGCGAAAATATTCATCCAGAAATTGTGGTTGTCTGGTATTAATTGGGATGATGAGCTTCCACCACAATTGATGGAGGAATGGATTACATATCGGGCCGATTTAGTTTTACTTAACGGATTTCAAATACCTAGATGGATTAATACTAGCAAGGATGCTACGCTTGTTGAGTTGCACGGGTTCTGCGATGCATCCAATGATGCATACGCCGCTGTAGTGTACATACGCGTTGTAGATCTTACAGGTGCGACTAGGGTCAGTCTTATTACATCCAAAACAAGGGTGTCGCCGATCAAACAAGTCTCTATTCCACGGCTGGAACTTTGTGGTGCTGTTTTGGTAGCAAAATTATTACAGGAGGTCTCACTTACCTTGAATGTTTCTAAGTCCTATCTCCACGCTTGGACCGATTCATCCGTAGTGCTCGCGTGGCTTAGTAGTCACCCGAGCCGATGGAAAACATTTGTCGCGAATCGGGTTTCCGAGATCCTGAACGCGTTGGATAGCAGTCAATGGCATCATGTCCAATCAAAGGACAACCCTGCAGATTGCGCTTCGAGGGGAGCTAGGCCATTGCAATATCCGAGGGATGATTTGTGGCTGAAGGGTCCACGTTGGTTACGAGAAGAAAAAATAAACTTTTCTAACAAGAATAGATTAACAGAGATAAATTTAGAAGAAAAAGCAAAGGGGATATGTTGCGTGACAATTAATGAAGATTTGGATTTGTGGGATAAATTTTCATCACTAAACCGATTAGTTAGAGTAGTTGCAATGTGCAGGAGATTTTTGTATTTAAGAAGATCTAGTAGGGTTAAATTTACTAAATGGATTTCATCTCAAGAAATGTCAGAAGCTTTAAATGTGTGTATTAAGAAATGTCAAGCAACATACTTTAGAGAAGAATTGGAAAATATAGTTAAGACAGGGAGAGTTAATAAAAAGAGTAAACTCACCTCATTAAATCCATTTATTGATAGTGTAGGAATAATGCGTGTCGGTGGTCGTCTGCAGTTATTGCAAGGTAGTGAAGACATGAAACATCCCATTTTGTTACCTCATAAGTCTTCACTCACTAACCTCTTAATTAAGGAGGCTCACGACAGAACGTTGCATGGCGGACCACAATTGATGGTAAATTATTTGCGTACTAAATACTGGATTATTCAAATTAAGTCACTAGTCAAATTATATGTACGCAAATGTGTCAGCTGCGTTCGCCACGCCTCACGGACTACCCAACAACTGATGGGTCAACTTCCTGCAGCTAGAGTAACTGCTTGCCGACCTTTCTTGCGAGCGGGGGTAGACTACGCCGGACCCATAAGTATCCGTACATCCAAGGGACGAGGCCATCACTCTCATAAGGGCTATATATGTCTCTTCGTCTGTATGGTCACTCGGGCTGTTCATTTAGAGGCAGTAACTGATTTAACAGCTCAGGGTTTTCTAGCAGCCTTTAAACGCTTTGTAGCCAGACGAGGACATTGTGCCGAGCTATGGAGTGATAACGGTACTAATTTCGTGGGCGCTGCTAAAGAGCTCAAGTTTTTGTTTGAGGTCGAAAGATCAAGCATAGCAACAGAGATTGCCGAAGCTCTTGCTACACGTGGGACTAATTGGCACTTTATTCCACCGCGTGCTCCAAATTTTGGAGGATTGTGGGAGGCTGGAATAAAGTCCACCAAACACCATCTCAGAAGAGTGGTTGGTGATACAAAACTGACCTTTGAGGAAATTACCACGGTTTTAGCTCAGATTGAGGCTTGCCTCAATTCGAGACCTATTTCGCAGATTTCGGACAACCCTGAAGATCCACAGCCTTTAAGTCCTGGTCACTTCTTAATCGGAGAGCCGCTTGTTCTTGCACCAGAGGCTAACTATGAGCAATCAACCATTAGCTCTCTTCGTAGGTGGCAACTGACTCAAAGAATGGTGCAGCATTTTTGGAGACGATGGTCTACAGAGTATCTAACTCACTTTTTACAAAGACACAAATGGGCACACATACATACCGAGCCAAAAATAGGGGACGTAGTATTGGTGAAGGAAGAAGATTTGCCCCCAGCCAGGTGGCTGTTTGGGGTAATAGTAGATAAGCATCCAGGTGTGGACAAAATCACGCGTGTAGTTACTCTGCGTTGTAATGGTAAGATTATTAAAAGAGGTAGACTCTAGATATAGATTTGTATCATTATGTGGATATAGAATCGTAAGGGAAGGAATGTGATTCCACGATTTTTCACAATACAAAATTATACCAATTATTATTACAGAATCGACTTCCCTTACCAGCGCCAAAACCTTTACCAGGGCTTCAAAAGTCAATTCCCTATGTTATCGCAGATGAAGGCCTACCGTTAATGAACAATCTAATGCGTCCATAGCGAGGGAAGCATCTAAGTGTAGAACAAAGGGTTTTTAACTATCGTTTAAGTCGAGCAAGAAGATATCGCACCCTCGATGAGACAAGGGCACAAGTGCATGTTTTAAAATTTTTCATTACAAGGATTTTACGTTTTTTACTGAACATTATTGGGTTATTTACCTACATTGATCTATAAACTGTAACTTTTTTGTCGTTAAGTAGGTAATTTAGACTTTTGTGACTTTAGCCCTGTGTTTTACTTACGTAAAATATGCTTAGTTATTGAAATATTTAAATTAAATCAATTTATCAAGTGCAAATATGTCCTTTTTCCTCCAAATTTAAATTATTTTGTTGTTACGACCCTAGGTAGGGGAGCCGGGGGAATTGGAGCCTACTAAGGGAAAAGTTCAATTAATGGCAAATTTATGGTTACTTTAGAAACCTTTTATTAATTCAAATTCAAATTCAAATTCTTTTATTCATTATAGGGTATATACATACACTCAATGAAGGTCATGTTTTAGTCATTATACTTATACTTATACTTCGGCTTTGTGCGCCCCTC
>DWEH01000547.1:0-11384 GCA_018245815.1 Apyrrothrix aesculapus | reverse complement strand
ACGTAACTGGTGAAACGTGGGAGTGTACTACACTCCTCTGCCTACCTCTCCGGGGATAACAGGCGTGATGTTACGTACCTATTATGTATTAAAATTGGAAACCGTGACCACTTACCATCAGGTGACCAGTCTGCCTGTTTGCCAGGCTAAAATGTACACCATTTGATGTATGCGAGTGCATACTAAAAGCTGAAATGTACGAATGCGAGCAGAGCTCGGCCCCGCAGCGCGTGGCGCGTCGATTGACATCTGTCTTCGCGCGTCGCACGCATCAATCTCCAGCCACTTCTTGACGCGCCGCTCGCTAACCTACCTTTGGTATTCTAAGGCCACGTTCACATTAAAGACAGTTGCAATTTGAAACAAAAACAATACTTGTACATAATAGTAAGTATTATAACTATACATGCCAGGTTCTTTACAAAATGCAGAGGAGGACGTGTGCCAAATGTCTCTATCCTTCCGGATTTTACATGATTCTTCTACATTCACCACTCTCTTCGTAAACGCAGGGCAGTGTCGGAGAAGTCTAACCAATGCTTGTACCGGTTTTAGTATCCATCTTGGACTATTTATATGATAGTGAAAGATTTATTGTGGATTAAAAGTGGAAGTAAATTTTCATTCTAAAATAAAAATATGCGTTACATTACAGTTTCTCGATAACAACCACGAACGACATAATTTTATTAAATGAACGGAAAAGCAGAAGACGACATAGAAGATCCATTTTCGTTTGCATCCTGTGGCTATGAATACGAATAGTCTAATTAAAAATACATACGTCATGTTAGTGTCTAACGCTTGTCCGGTATCTTACCATCGATTCATAAAAAGCTTTTCAAAATTGCATGTTTCCTTATTACTGTCATATTTTGGTTTGTTTGCGTGTAGAACTGATAACATAAAATTGCCACTGATTAAATTTCAATATTTTATTTCAGCGTCATTGGAAAAACATAAATAAAAACGCATTGAGTGGCTAAAATGTTAAATAGCATTATTATATCTAAAACTACTGTATATGAGAACATAATACACACAATAATCAGGTTGTTTCAATAATAAATGTGAATTATGAAATTTTGCAAGGTCTATTGATATAGAACATTTATTGATAAAATTCATTCCTCTACCCGCCGCGCTTTTCTGCGCGAACAACCTCAATTTTCCTAAACGCATTATTGAACTACAAGTCGCAACTATGTGTATAAAAAATAAAAATCAAACAGAATCGCCAATCATTAATCTGTTAATACTATTTTTAAAAGTCACTGCTATACATTAAATCCATATCGAATCTGTGTCGGCCAATCGGACGGCTATTTCAAACTTTCAGTTCGGGACTGTGGCGCCTGGCGGATTTATCTCGTACATATGTATCAAAATATGTAGATAGCATAAAAATCTACCATCAACGTCTGTCTGTGGATAGATGTTAGGACGGACGACAACTTTTTCAGTTTTACCTCAATTGTATAGTAAATGTAGTATTGTCTCCCAATTTTATATTTTGAGAGTTCTTTAAATGGTAATTCAAAAAATAACCGAACTAATTACAGTCACTTGAATCTTCCGATTCATTAGTAGGTACTGGGCAACATTACCGTATATAAATACAAATTGCAAAAGAAACTTCGGCTATACACCTAATGGCGTTTATTACAATTATGTATTAATTTTGGAAGATGGTGATAGAGGTGGAAGAAGTACGTCTAGTCTGTAATGATACAGATATTTGGTACCCGGTGTTCACTGTATACCCCATTCGCTAGGTAGCTAATGATATTAAAGGAATAAAAAATAAGTAATAACATTAACATTGTGATGAAAACCAAACAATTATCCGCTGATTCGAATCAAAACGAGCATCGAACCAAAAACCAATAAACACTATTATTTTTAGAGCCCGCGCGCCGCCGCCGCGTGTCGTGTGGATTAGCACCAACTGCGAAAATAAAGTTATTTATCAGCTATTTATTGAGGTCGCTTTTGTATTTTTATATACCAAATACATTTAATTTCGAAATAATCATTACAGAAGAAATGTTCAGTGGGTATTGTAACAAAATATATACCGTTAATGCTGTTATCATCGGAATATTACGCCACGTAGCGTACGTGGTAGGTAGAGACCACCGAGTGCCAAACATTTTATTATTCCAGACCTGACTTACCTGATCTTCTCCTACATTCATCACTTGTCTAATAACATGCAGACATTTCTCGATATTAGCTTTAACAGAAAAGCATTCATATGGACTTAATAAATGTCAAAGATAATAACAATTTTTATTGTAAGAAAGGACTTCGTTTAAAAAACAAACGTTTCCATTTTCAAATTCAAAGCACTAAAATTGAGTCAACTACATTATATAAGAGTGACCTAACAAAGCAAAAGCAGTCGTAAATCGTTAAGTCTATAGGATCAGAATTTTCAATAGAACAATGACCGGCAATCAAACCCGGGACTCTTCCCCGCAAGTAAGCATCATTTATTTAGACCCAATCAATACCCTCATTATCTAATTAAACCGTGGGCTCTTCGGCCGACCACACGCTTCATGTATATTTTATTAATGAACCAACATTAGCTTTCATTGCTGAATTTGTATGTCGTTATACAAAAAGAAGTTATCTGTTTTAAGCTTTACAAAATGTATTATTAATACAACCTATTAGTACTGATACCTACAAAATATATGTTGAAATATATCACTCTTGAGTAATATTTTTTAATTGTTATATATGCAAATTGAATGTACATAAGAAATTAACTGTTACTACCTATATTAACAGTAAATGAAAAAAAATCTGCATGTGCACTTTATATATCTTTCATCATGGGAGGGACAGCATAAAAATTACAATTTCATTAACGGAGATCTAGATTTACCTATCTTTTCTGGCGATGGTGATTCAACGTTACTAATGCAGAGTCCATTACGCTCAACATACAGTTGTTAGGCTAAGCCTACACGGACCGTCCAAGCATATACGGTAACCACTGTTCTCTAACTCCTCCGCCAAACATTGATGATCGACTGGCTCTGTCAAGACAGCCAACTGTATTTGACCTGCGAATTAACTGACCTCAGGCCGCTGAGAGTAACCTCACGAACGATGTAATCGACGCGTCTTACTGATGTATGATCATAGCTAAATATTTTGAGTCAAATAATTTTAGCTCGTTTTTCAAACCATGATCCTGACAGAGGTCGCAGCCTGTCGTGATGATGATGATGATTAGGAAACGTTGGCAAAAAAAGACGACAACCATTTTTTATATTTATTATATCTATTGACTTTATAGAAGTATTAAATATACGATATTGTTGGCACTGTCAAATATCTTAAATGCAGTAGTACAATGTTGTTTCAATATATTATGTTATTATTACAACGTCACGCCAGATTCCTTACAGGGTAGGCAGACAGAACCAAGTGCCAAATATGTAAAGCCTTACAGACAGGTGCGTGCTATTTATACATTGATCGCTCTTCACACACGCACGCCGGTTACGGAGAGCATATAATATTGATTATATAATATTCACTTTACGTCTACAATGCAATTACGATATTGCTGAGACATATATCACAATCTGGAATTAGTGTGGTGTGGACGGCATACTATAATCAGTATTGATTTTCGGTGCCACGTGCTGGTAAGGCACTAGTTACCCAGGTTTGCGTGTATTGCAACTTAATATCTGGTTGTCTATTGATGGACGGGTACTGTGAGAAATAGACTGATAAGAGAACCAGAAATATCAGCCTGTCTAGATAGATTGATGTCTTTAAGTCCTTTAATAGTGGGCGTATGAACAGGATGATGGAGATAGAATAAGTACGGCAGATATGTAAGGTTGGAGATATTTGTCACTTCGAGCTCCCTGCCCTCTCCGTAAACTACGGAGCGTGGTAACAATATAACAGTGTAGCTAAAAATAAGCAAAAGAAGCAGCATAAAGAGACAGTTAGCAGCGAATGTTATTAGGACAGAAGAAAACGGGTATCAAACTACCAATACAAAGTGTAAAGAAGAGTTTAACCTCAGTCACATTTTGCACCATTTCGTAATACGCCTTTCCATTCATTAATATACGTAACATCTCGCCTGTAAGCGCCGAGGAAATAGTACACTCCCATTTTTCACCAGTTCCTTTTATGTCCCACCATTGAATAGCGGGTGACCCTATTGCCGTTTTCAAATTTCATAATTAATTCATTATTTGGTGGGTTATATCAATTTGTTCATTAATATAATCCACTGTTTTACAACAACAATAACAGTAAACAATTTGTAATATATTTGATACTTTGACTAGAAAGTTGTAAATCTATTTCTAAAATAGTTTGTGAAGCTCGATAAAAACAGTATGAAATCAAATCGTTCCGGCTGTTTTACAGAACTGGAGCACACGCGGGAAATGCAAAGTTGTGTTTCCCGGTGTCCTACATATGGATGTAAGTGTCGTTGTCCATTGTATTTAAATAAAATTCAGTCCAAGAGCGATAACACTAATCGGATGACAAGTTTCAGTTATAAATATACATCTTGAGACATCGCCAAACACGGCCCTCTGATACCAAAGTAGGTTTCAAGATAGCCCGTGTTATGGTAACCAGACGGCTGGAGACAATTCACGATGTTTTCTTACTCACTGTAACGGTGAAGGTAAACATCATGATATTTAATATTAAAAAACTTTTTTTTAAAGTGTGCGCGAGGATTTAAATAGTCTGAATTATAAACCACCAGGCTATCGCTGTCTAGGCCTTGTAGCTCGGGACCACAATACGAGCTACGGTATCTCCTGCCTGTCGTAAGAGGCGACTGAAAGTAGGCTTCCGGGGTTGCGAGCGGCTAGAGGGGGAATTCGAACCGCTCAGTAAGGGATCCCGGGAAGGGCGACAGTATTTGTGGTCGCGTACTGCCGTGGGAACCGGAGAGCGCGGGAGGAGGCAGTGTGCTTCTCCCAGAAGAAGGGCCCACAGGGACGCCGCGCTAAGAGAGTACCGGTGCATGGCGTTTGAAATCCTGGAGCCCTCCTATTAGCGCCGAGGAAGGTCACCGAGGGGGTTTCAGTGCGGTAAAAGTCCCACATAACCCGGTATCTGTCCCAGGATACCGGGTACCTTTTGAAGGTTTCCCCCCGTAAATAAAAAGGCTATCTACACAACATGTATAAAAGTTTATTTATGTGATTTTTGTCGATGAAATTTCTATTGCCATTTTAAAATTTTGAAAGGAATTAACATATCTGAAGTTGAACCGTGTTTTTACCACGCAATTGCATGGCGATTGATCAGACAATATGACCTACATAGTATATGTAATTTTAAACTAAAACTTCAAGTACACAAGTTATATATACATAAGGTACAAGTGAATGTAAGACATTAAACCAAAAAAAAAGGGTGACTGTTAACACTGAACTGTAGTTCTATGTATCCTAGTATTTGTATCAAGCTAAACAATATTGGTAAAGACAATATTTAGGTTTGCTTAAACGCTGTATAAATATATTAGTAGGAGGAACTCATTCATTAGATACTTATAGCAAACAACCAGACTACGTCATCTTTAGTAATCACTACATCTCATATATGTACATATATGCCGCAAGATAAATCTGTCCTCGCATATAATATACCAAATGACCCTACCTACATCTTACATAAGCTGCCGTCATGGCCCGTCAATTGCTCCTCCACTTGCCTATATTACGAGTGAACAAACGAATCGTATGCGAAGCATCGTCAATTGGGAGCAATGAATTCGACCTCCACACACCCGGAGACGGGACACTATTGTGCGACACTTGCATCAACATAGGGCCGTCATTTCGTTGGAAGTAATTGTTCTCGGGTCAAAAGAATATTTTGCAAGGATAATAATCGATTACATGACTACCTCATTGATCGAGTGGTCAGCAAGCGCGTCTGCTGATCGATAGGTCCAGGGTTCTAATCCCGGATCGGGTACTATTTGATTTTTCTAATTAAAATTTCTAATACTGATGGGAGTTTGGATTTGTGCCCGGTTTATAGCAATAGACTCACCCCCTATTCCTTGGTGGGACGGAAACCTAACTGGTGAAACGTTTGAGTGTACTACACTCCTCTGCCTACTCTTCGGGGATTACAGGCGGGATGTTACGTACATCGTTTATTTTTTGGTGTATCGAATAACCATGTGTTCTTCAGTACAGAGAACTATCTGCTTAGTACTTCAAATCAGATAATGATACCGATGTGCCAATGAGGTCATTTTTCAGTCCCACTATTTATATTCAATATATATGACACACTAGAACATCGCTTTTTTTATTTCTATGATACCAAAATTATTTAATTAAATCAGTCACACGAGTTATGAAATTAGTCAGAACTTTGTAGGCGACAATTACGGTCGCACAAATCATTTGTCACACCCATAACCTTATCCCTAAACCTTATGATGTATGAGCTCTCCCCTGACCTTTAGCAGACGCGTCTTTAACTCGAAATTTACTCCGAGGGTTGCTTTTCGCTTCGTTTGCTTATCAGCATACCCACGAATTGCTTGTCGTTTACTCGCCCGGTTTTGGTATCGCAATTGTGAAATAAAATTAAATTTCTTCATATGCATGGATCAACAATACATTATTAAGAACAGGTACGAATTCATGTACTCCTTATGGTATCAACTGAACATAAATTGTATTATTTAAGTCATTCTCTGCGCTTAAGAATATTCTATTCAAAAGTATTTCATTTTCATAATTTCCAATACAAGATATACCAACAAGCTAGAAACAAATTTACTGTCACATTAAACATAAGACGTTTACTTAATTTTTCTAGATTTATATTACGTTATATAGATAATTGGCATATATACGAGTATTTCCTTTAAAAAAATATTTTTGCTATTTGGAGTCGTTTAAAAATGGATAATACTACTACCATTAACAAAGAATAATTATTTTTCTTTCATTTATATTTTGCGAAATTATAAATTGTTCTTTTCAATAATTATTTAACAGAACATTTTATAATTAATTAGTTAATATAATGACTACTATGAATAAATTAAATTTTTCATACTGTTCAATATATGGAAATTAGTGATCCAAGGAGGGCACTTCGAATAATTATGAAAACGAGACAGAACACCGCTTAAAACTTATGCTCGCTCGGTTCAAACTTTTTTCCCGACCTCATGATGTATGACTTCCGTCCCCTGACCTTCGTCGAAAGGCACGTCTTCTAACTCGAGAATTATTTTCGAGGGTCGCCCTCACTTTACGCATCGTTTACTGTTCTTCAATTATGTGATTTTCTTTAAGTGGTCAGTCCCTTTTTCCTTTTCAAAGCGCTCAACGCGACCGAGCTCGATTTATTGAAAGTTGCTTTATGGTTATGTTCCTAATATCTATATTACGGATTTGTTCTACCGTGAATATGCACACTACGTGCGGCGGTTCGGACACATCGCAACGTACATGCAGAGCAACTTCTCTTATACTTAATATGAAGGAGCTGTACATAATGTCATGCCAAAAAAAATGTACTTCGTAAAGACATTAAAATCATCGCTAATTTGATGAATCAATTTATAAAACTGATGTCATAAGTTCCTGAAAAATATAAGAAGAAGAATGTATTGAATATATTACAATCATTGGAAGTATTAAAACAGAAATAGAGCATGATAGACAAATTATAAACAATTTACAAATGGACAGCGCGTATAAAATAGTACAGATATTGTGTAACGCCCAGTAGTACCAATTTAATTGACATTCAGGTCACGCATCATCTACGACAGCTTTGACAATTTTGTCAATTTGTAGTAAAAAGCATACTAGCTTTTACGTGCAAATTCAGTGGTATTTTTCTAGTAACATACTACTCCTGGCTCTTAACCCAAAATGAATTTTAGCCTCCGATGCGCCGCTGCTATCTTGAGCTAATTTAGGTGGTGTAGGATAGAGCTATTAAAATTACAATACTAACTATTAACTTTTAACTGAGCAAATTATCGTCAAAAAGAAATAACACCAATATGAATTTATTAATCTAACAAACATGTCTTTGACATCATGGCAGTAGAACAACGGCACCCATGAAAGAAATATTGCGGAGTCTCGAACGATATTGTGAAAAAAAAACATTCAATATACGATCCCCACATAACATAAAATCAATCTCTTTTGTTTTCATGTAACACGAAATAGCGCTGTTGACATGAGTATCCGAGTAATATTGTAGCACAAATATGTTCTGCCCGCCCCGAGTCAATGATACGTGATAAATTGAATAATTGGTTTCTGCCCCGGACACCCCGACCGCTTTCGTACCCCACGTCACCCTTTATGAGAATTTTGACTTGAGATTTTACTTTCTATTAGCGAACCGAGCGTTGTGTTATGATTGAATTATATTTTGTTTATTTTCGCATACATTATTTAATAAACGTTTCGCGAAAAAGCCAAGAAGTTCACAATTTTTTTTACATCGCCTTATTAGGCGACATAGAAGAAATGTACATATTAATGCAATCTATCAAATTATATTTGAACGATTCCGTTTAAAACTATGTAAAATTTTCCATACAAACTATTAGCCATAATCTTCTGCAAATTCGATATTTCACCTACTCAAAAAACTATTCTGATACCGTCAGACGATATCACTAAGATCATTAAGGGAAAAGGGTCGACTGCTGCCACCTTCGCGCCGATTCTTAAAAGATGGTATAAACAGAAAAAATTGCGCATACATCACTAATCAGTCAGTAGTCGTGTAATCAAGTAGTATCTAAGAATAATCCTACTAGATTATGAACACTAATAATATTATTTACTAATTATCACGATAGATAGATGACCATTTTTCATGACGGATTGCTATCTGATTGGAATTTGTTATTGTCCATAGCTATGTAACATACGTAACATCACGCCTGTAATCTCCGAAGAGGTAGGCAGAGGAGTGTATTATACTCCTACGTTTCACCAGTTACGTTTACGTCCCAATATGGAATATGTAGTGAGTCTATTGCCATACACCGGGCACAAATCTAGACTCCGAGTCGTCGTGGTCGTGTTGGTTGCAAGTGCGACTGCCGATCGAGAAGTCCTGGGTTCAAATCCGGGGGCGGTTACTATTGGACTTTTCTAACTTAGATTTTCTAGTAGAAATTTCTAGTGGTTGCTCAGTCTGGATTTGTTGCGGTTTATGACAATATGTATGTATGTATGTATGGCAATAGACTCACCACCTATTCCGTAATGGTACGGAAACGTAACTGGAGAAACGTAGGAGGGTACTACACCCCTGCCTAATTCTTCGGAGATTACAGGCGTGTTATCACGTTTTGTCACGTATATTTGACTTAAAATTAATTTTAATAACGATTAGTTGTTAATTGAGGCCTCGCTCGATTTCCTGTGGCAATGAGATTGGGAATATATCTCATTCAAACAGGAAAGGAATTCCCCCCGTTATCCTATCCTATGTTATGTATCCTACGTCATGGCAATGCGAATAAGTTATCACTACGCCACAATTCATAAAAATCTGTTTACTTGTTTTCATGTGATAAGGAAAAAACAGGCGAAAATTTCCAAAATCTAAATATCTATTCCATTGTGGAACGTAAATATTACTGGCTGAATGTGGGAGTGTATTACACTCCTCTGCCTACCTCTTCGGGGATTACGTGATGTTACGTTACGTATATTTTTGAGGTATGCATCATGCACCTACATATGTAAACATAACATATTACTGTTTCATAGTATTGTTTTTATCCTTGTTAAAAATTCATCACTATTGTAAATGATATTTCTATTTTTGGACATGTAAGCGAGTGCAGTAAGCAATGGAACAGTTAGTAATAGCGAATAGGAAGTACAGACAGTAATATGAACTGTGTACTACGCAGAGTACATACCTCATCATTTTTATCATCATCACCAACCTGACTCAGTCCACTGCTGGACACAGATTACCACTATTGACGACCCATTATTAGGCTCTTAGCTTCTGCCTGAAGTCGTTCGCAGACGACGATCCTACCTAAGCTGAGAGCGTCTTACACATAGGATACCTCATGATACTTGTGCGTTGTGATTATCTAGTATAGCTGTGTAAAACAGTAAGACACCCAAAATGTTTTGTATTTTAATACATCCAACTATGTAACCCCAGAACGTGCGTGCCAATGATATAACACAAAGAATACAACGTAACATCACGCCTGTAATCCCTAAAGATAGGCAGACAAAGAATATGATTAAGTAATTTACTTTCTGCGTCTCAAAAGCCTTAATTTATTTTTCGCGATGATTATGACAAGTTGATTAAGCACGGAAAGTTGGAATCACAAAGCTCTGTAGTGTGTAAGTAGAGTAAGATATCATCTGGCAACAGGGATGACGATTTGTGAAGGGCTGCAGGCAGAGGCTGGATGCGGCAAGCCGAGGACAGAGCGCGATTTCGTTTATTAAGAGAATACATTATCCAACAGTGTACAGATACAGCCTAATGAAGACAACGACTTAAGAACATATTGCACTAAGTCCTTGTAATCAGGAAGACGGTTGAGTTTTATTGAAACTTTACATATATATCACGACCTTGAAAAGCGGAGCAAATTCTTGCGAGGGGTATATTTAAATACACCAGGTCACAGGCGCAAGATATATTGTAGTCTATAAACGTCAGTATGCTCTGACGTCCAGAGCAGAGTGCGTCAAATGGCTTCATCTATATAGGATGGATGGACGGATGGGCGGATGGATGGACGTACGTAGGGTGGACGGAAAGAGCTTTTTTATTTACTATTATTGATGTAGCATATCGCCAGGTTCCTTATAGAATGGGCAGGGATCTCCGATTGCAAAATATCTATATATTTACAGAAATGACGTGCTTGATCTAGATTCGTCAATCTTGTCATACACCCACGCTGATTTCGAAGTCTACTGACTTATTTTAAAATTTTATTCGCTTATTATTTACTGTTTTGCTCTGTAATTAGATTAAACAAAGGGCGGATTTAATGACCAGAAACATTCTAGACTAGGCAATTCAATTTTTTTTATTCGTATACGATTAGAGAGGGGAAAGGAACTCCATTTTTATATACTACTAGCTGTACCCTGCGCGCGTTGCTACACCACCAACTAAAATAAATTTGAAGAAAAGACATTACACAAATATTCAATTCATTTTGAGTCACTTTATTTATTTTGTTATTTTATTATAGTTTTAACATTTACATACACTTTCGAATTGTATGTGTACAATTCGTTCACATACACATTCGATAATCTTCGTGAATTCACTGTAGAGAATGAATAAAATCAGCTCACGGAAACTACGAA
>DWEH01000546.1:0-11386 GCA_018245815.1 Apyrrothrix aesculapus | reverse complement strand
ACCTGCTGCGCTTCTTCTATATTCATCTCTCTCTTCATACATACACGTAAATTATAGAGTATCTACGTCTAACAGCAGACTGGAAGCAGACATGAGTAGAGGTATGTTAAAAATATTTTTTTTCTTTTGTAACGTTGATTTGCATGTGAACTGAAATCTGTCGAGTCACGTTAAGCGTATGAATGAAAAATATTTTCAAACGTCGCAATGTGTTTGTCATACGTTCATGTGCATAGAAAATTATTAATTGGTGACATAAATTTTACTGTGAATATTTGAACCTAGAACCATTCAGCTGTTGCAGTTTAATCTTAACGTTTTATATATTAATATTTTATCAGTGTATACTAAGCTCGAGCAAAATGTATAGAATGAACGAGATAGGAACAAATACTAGAAAAACAAGGAATGAACTATTTTTTTGCATTCAATTAAATAAACAAAAAATATAACAAAAAAAAATGATATCAAACAATACGTTTCTAATAAATAATTGAATTAAAATGTGTTTTATAATCACACAGAATAAGCTGTTTAAACTTATAATGCTTCATACAGTTATGAAAGCGAACATTAATTTTCAGTACGTTCTAAAACTGAAAGCTTGATATGCTTGTGATAACATGTACATCTAGAAGTAGCGAGACTCATTTCGGTTGCCTTCAAGATCCTTATTGCCCTAAGGGTGCAAAAAGTCAGATTATCTCCAATATACAAGCGTGAACCATTAAATGACAAACTTTTATAAATCTGTTTCACTACGAAATAAACTGATAGAGATTCCTTTCATAATTTTATCCCTAATTCACTCAAAGTAGACTGATATTCAATAGTAATCCAGCTTTAAGATCATCAATAATATAAATTAAAAATAGATTTCCCCATGAAGTCCATTTTATATATCGTTTCATAATTTCATGGAAACATTTAAAATAAACATTAGATCTATTAAATTACTTTAACATTGGAGTTACTTCAACAGCGAAAAGTACAGTTTCCACTTAAAGGTTCCATGCTTTTAAAATAATAGTTATAATTAACAAAGACCACTTCACATCAGTTCAATGAAAGTAAAGCAAAGTGAAAAAGACAATTCTGGTAACAGCGCAATATTAAAAGAACTAAATAGAGACAAAAGAAAACGTACATCAGCGGGCAAAAAAGGACATAGAATTGTATTGGAAGTGTCCCTACATTGTGCTGTCAGTAAAATAATGGGCCTCTAATGAGTTTGAACCATTAGTAGTATTAGAAATTTAACAACAGCCTTTTACTACTACTGAAATGTAATCTGAAACCTTTATATTACACCCGGATGAACTTTTAGAGACGGAATAGATCCTTTAATAAAATTTAAAATAAAAAGGTTAAGTAATAAAGTAATTTATATTAATTTAATTTTAAAATTCTAATTAAAGCGTTACAATAACTGTAAAGATATACACAAGTCGCCTAGTTATGAATAATCTCTGTGGCCCAGAGGCAACTGAATCCTAATTCAAATACTACTGAAGTTTACTACTTGTATTCAGTTGATACATTTTAAATCTTATGTTGAAGCGAATTGACTATTATGCCGTTCAAAAGATAATATGAAATTTCGAATATTGGTGCCTAGTAACTGCTATTGAAGTAAGCATAATTGTAATGCTTTCACGTTTCTGTTGCTGAACTCCTCACAGAGGATACAGGAGCAACAACAAAATTTGAAATAAACCTCAATAGTCAAATCAAATTGATTCAAGAAATATAAGTATTATAAATGAAATAATATTCTTTGTGATGTTCTCAATAGGATAAGATATTCACGTTGTCACGAATCGTAATATCAACTACAAGAGAAATTCAAATTGAAAATATATGCGTATTGACATATGAACATAACAATGCATACAGATTTGAGTAAAGAATCATTGTGCATATTTAACTTTAGTATACAACATCAAATCGTAAATGTATTTTATATCTACTCTATTTTAGTAGTTATGATGTTTGATGATTGATGATGAAGAAAGAAAAAAGTTTATTCTCAATAAAATAAAATAAATAGTAAGGGGAGGGGGGGATTCGATGCTATTGCGTTTCCTGAAAATTCTTAAAGTCGGGTCAATAAGTGAATATCTGTAATAGTATATAAATGTACAATTACATATATTCAATTATTAATATTTTAATGTATTACGTAACATCATAAATAACATAAATGTATTATTTGTACTGAATAACAAAGAAACTGTCGTAGGGGAATTAAAAACCCTCGCAGCTATTGTACTCGGACACTTGCAGATCGCTAGCGATTTTTAAAGTTAGTTAGAGGACGACTCTTGAATATGAAGACGCTGCTGACAAATTTGCAAGTATGTACGAGTATTTGCACGTAGTTCGCGAGCGTTTACAATGTAGCCATCGTTAACATTCGCTCAACCATCTTTTACTCCAGGGTGGCCTTAAACCATTCGACAGCTACACTAACCTTGCTCACGCACTATATCAACCTAAACCTACATTTGCACTAAATTATCTCTTCAACCATGGCGAAGTACCTGTGCCCAAATGTGGGAGATAAATAATTTGGCCAATACTAACATTTCCACATTTCGCACCACAGTACTGCTACGAAATACGTAGCAGTCCCAGCATTTTGTTTAACGCCGTAGCAAATATATAATATATCGTAGCAATTACATCCCAAGACAATAGAATTAATCAATCATTACTATTCAAAGTCAAAGTCAAAGTCAAAATCATTTATTTATTTACAATCACTTATAAACGTCATTATAGTTAAGTTTACGTTAGTTCGTACCGCGCCCACAACTCAGAAGAACTAACAAGAAACTCAGCGGGATTGTCATTTTTTTCATGCCATTGTCATTGTCATTAAACGTAACATCACGCCTGATAGCCTCGAAGAGGTACGCTTAGGAATTTAATACACTCCCACGTTTCACTATCGGTACTATTATTATATTATTACGCCAGGTCTCTTACGGGATAGGCAGAGAGCACTGAGTACCAAATATCTCTATCCTTACACATCTGAGGTGTTTCGTTTACAGTCATCACTTTCTTCATACTCATCTTTTCGAATACTTGTGACTCAGTCCCCATCAGCCAGTGTGTTTCATAATTAATTAATGGTCCACGGTAAATATAATGACTAATGTGTCTACACTTTGGCAGAACACCTGCACGGCAGAATGAAACTACATCTGCCGTGAGCTAGATAATGAAGTGAGAGTATATTTAATTTAATTTAGGTCACCACAATGAAGATAGGTTTGAATGAGATTCTACCTACTTTCATGTGCAATGTTGGAACAAAAAAAAATAGTTTCTATTTTAAATGTGGCTTCCTCTTTATCCCAGTAAAAGGAATAATTACACAGGGACACGAGTTGTTTGTTTTGTATGCGACAATGGTTCGCGTGGAATAACCAAGGACCTTTTTTTCTTTATAAATACTACAAAGCGTTGGTACATTTATATACGACGAGGTAAGTATAGTACACTAGATTAAAAAGAGTATGTGCAATTATCGATCTAAAAAAAATTCGCATTTTATTATATTCGTTGTTTAAGATTATTTTGTTGATTATAAAGCGAACGCTCGAAGTGTGCCAAATGTCATTTATAAACGTGTCAAATTATTTCGAACTTTTAATGAGTTAATCTATCTCATATATTAGGCGACCGTAATTTGCCCTTACAAATTGATAGTTTATATTAATAAAATTAATAATTATTTATCTGTCGTAAGTAATTGCTTACCACAAGACATGTACGAGTATACATAATTCCAGCCACAATCGTACCGCTGTGCCACGCACATCGTTCCAAGTTGGTCCCGCGCCAAGTTTCGACAAAACCTAATATCGTAACACATGAAAGCCAAGTTCGTAATATTTTGGACTGTAATACAGAAATACAACGTATGTAAATTTACATTTTTGATAAAATAAAGTCATTGAAAGATTTTAATTACAAGAATTATCTTTATTTTTATAGAAGTGGCTTCTTTTTATTGTGACCCCTGATTGTTTTAAAAATTAAATGTGTTATAATATATTTTATATATTTCAACTTCACACACCAACATGGTGCAGTTTGTTCTATAATAACTAAACAGCTGATAAATTATATACATACATATAGACAATAATTTTTGAAACGGTATTTATATCAACCACCAATTACTTTACATCCACACACAAAATATGAGTAGGAATCGAACCCAGAATTCCTGACAGAGCAATCAGATTTAGTAGATAAAATACGTAAGCACCCCCAGGTATTAGGCTTAAATAATAATTATCTCGTTTCAAGATATAAATGTACATAAACTGTCACTATCCTATGTGTTGTCATAATGTCGGGCCGACAATGGAACATAGGATTGCAATTCATTTATGTTCTCTTATCAGATATGAGCGTACCTCTCCAACTGTGGAAACCATGTATTTCTCATTTCAAGATGAGTTGCTTTTAGTACTAAGTGTTGCTCAAGAAAACAGATTGTCTGAAATACGAACATCTGTAATCTTGAATATGTAATCGAAATAGTTATATACTTACTGTTTACAATATTTATCCTCTTATAATATATTATGGTTACCCTCATACATATGTACATATATTATGACTGCCTCATTGGATGAGTGATTACAAAGCGCGACTGCTGATCGAAAGATCCTGAGTTCAAATCCGGATGGGGTACTTACTCACTTAGAATGTCTAATTAAAATTTCTCGGAGTCTGTATTTGTGCCCCATGTATGGAAATAGATTCACCCCCTATTCCATGGTGCGACGTAAATGTAACTGGTGATTCGTGGGAGTGTAGCACACTTCTCTACGGAGATTGCACGCGTGATGTTAAGTTTTTTATGTATATTCATAATAATCAATTTTACATATATTAATAATACTTATTTTATCAATATTTAATGGTCTGAAGCAACTTGAGCTATTTTCCAAGTGTTTATTTACGTTACTATTATTACGTTCCCTGTCTACGCAAAGCAGATGATATTATTTCAGACACTGGCCTGTCTCACGCAGTACGGGCACGTTGGACCCGCGCCAAGTTTGGAGCTAAACCAATGTTATTAAATTAACGGTGTAATAGTGATCCGGTTATATAACTATTGTTGGCATATAATTAGACGTAGTGAAACCACAATAGGTCGTGACTACGATTTGTTAATTAGTAAACATACGGTATACAAGTGAGTTGTAGAGTTGTGAGTTTGTAGAGTGTAATCAATGAGACTCTTCATTATTTTAATTTGAAGCACTAATAACTCTCGTATAGATATATTTTAGAAATTCTAATTTGAAGTTGATTTGGAACTGATTATATTTAATGTCCTATTTCCTTGTGCCAATGGGAATGCTAGTGGTTAACGTTTTGAAAACTGCATACAGCAGATGATGTGCTCAGGCTACAGTTATAAAACCTTGTCGGGAGCGTTACATCTGTTTAAAACCTTTTGCAATACGTTGTAACATTTGTAACGTTTGTAACATTTACCTATTGCAGCAACGAGCCCTCCTTCAGCTCAGGAGAGAGTGGACATAAGACCTTCGCGAGTAACAGAGCTAAGTATACATGTTTCAGGGGTTCGTTACCGAGCTCCGTTCTCGACGATTCATTAAAATAATGACAACTGTAGAGTTCTCAGCTATTTAGAGAGCCTCTCATTACAGTAGAGAAGAGAAAAAAACCCGGTCAAGCGCGCATCGAGCATTGGAATTGTTGGTAATTCTTTGAGGTAGTTTATTTTGTTCGTTGGCGCCTTAATGGTCGAGAGCAGGAAATTCGGTAGGCACTTTTTATTTCAACGGTGCATCCAAAAACATTATGAAACCATTTTACTGTTAAATGTTTAGTGAGAGTTTCTATATAATGATTATATATGTACCGGCTTAAATCATTGTCATCATCGTCAGCCTATTACAGTCCACTGTTGGACATAGGCTTCCCTTGAGGGGTTATACCAATAATCCCCACGGTGGGAATGCAGGTTGGGAATTACAGAGCACAGCTTCTCGCACCGCCTGCGCTGCAGCCTACAGGCGGCGGGCACTTAGCTGTGCCTAAGCAGGCCGCGCGATACCGGGATAGGCCAGCGCCGGGTTTAGTCGCCTCTTACGACACCCTGTATCCCGGCTCGGGGTCCGGGAATGTATTTTTACTCCGCCCCGATACGGAGCCTCTGCTTAACTCACGCATGTTTTTTCGGGATAACCCGGCTAGTTTCGGACCTATACGAGGCCCTTCTTCATGAGCTAAGCTACAAAAAACCAACATTATCCGACCTGGGATTTGAACCCAGGACCTCTCGATCGGCAGTCGCGCTTGCAACCAACACGACCAACGAGGCAGGTATTTTCAACACAAAGCCAATAATATAGGCTTTACTAACATGGCTTATTAAATTATGCTCTGGTGAGCGGAACATACGGAGTATGCCTCAAATCAATTCAAGTTAGCGAACTATGAACCCGCGTATCCGTCTATAATCTACATCTTTAATCAGAGACCCCGTCATAAGCTCGTAATAATCCGAATTTCACGATTGTCGAGGTTACATACCTAATTATTTGTGGCAATAGCGGCCGTACCACGACGTGCCATTTCAAGGCGTATTTCCCACAGAAATAAAGCGCGGACAGATGTTCGTTTCACTGCGTCGATATAAAGACTCGTCGGTACAAAAAGAGCCAAGTATAAATACATCAGTTGGTAAATAACTGGTACCTAATTCACGTGTATTAACGCGAGTAAATTAGACAGTTAATATCAATAGGCGCTATTTTGACGAATAGCTTTGAAACCAAATTGGTGTAAATTTGCCATATTTTTCGAGCAATATTTATATGGCGGTGGTTAAACTAATTTTATACCAAACATATCGATTCGTTTGAGCTTTATGTTCATTCACTGTACAGTTTTCATTTCACAATTAATTTGGACGTTCCCTGACTATGTTCTGCATATTAAATATTTATTAACAAATGTATAAAACTAACGATTTCCTGTGACTTTCTTCATATGAAAATGAAATTAATTCCTGCACAATCATTCTCTATTTCATTCTTTTGATAATCGTCGTTATTTCGTGTTTTTCGAATTTTCACTTAATGTTATCGTAAGGGCTACTTAAAAAATTGTGATATTCACACAAGATCGTAGAGACATAAAAATTATACTGAGGATTCACACAGCTATCTGATCGACAAACCAACCTGAA
The DNA here is from genome assembly GCA_018245815.1 of Apyrrothrix aesculapus. Taxonomy (NCBI): domain Eukaryota; kingdom Metazoa; phylum Arthropoda; class Insecta; order Lepidoptera; family Hesperiidae; genus Apyrrothrix; species Apyrrothrix aesculapus. Next base: position 4,131 of record DWEH01000546.1, on the reverse strand, counting down.
CGTAGCCTGTAGTATGGTAACCAAACTACTGACAATCATATATACGTATATAAAAATTTTACGGACGTACATACTTACACACATTATTTTACACCTATATGTGTATGACACCCAAAACAAGTACTCAAACTCATCACATAAATATTTGTCCCGCATGGCTATTTAACCCAGGAACTATTCCTCAACAATCAGGATCACTAACCACTAGACCAACGGACCAGTTAAATTGAATAAACATATTAAAATCACTTCAATGAAAGTATCAAACATTAATATTTTCAAAACAAGATACAAAATGGCTTCAAATTAACCCTCAACCAGTCAATGAAGTCTTTGACAAGTAGTCGAGTTTGCGTTTACCAATGATCGTTCATTTCGATTCAATCAATAGCATTTACAAGTCTGGAGTTGAAGACAGCGTTGATTTCGCTACATTAACTGGAACATGCACTTCATATACAACGTTCTGGTGCAAAATTAATGTTATGTTTTTTTCGTAATTATGTAAATATAAATTAAAATAATCTTCAAAAAGTACCATTCTGTAGAGGATCTTAGTTTAAATCCCGAGTGGACCGACCTTCGAACTTTTTATTATCTGTCTTTGATCTGAGTCTGAAAATACAATTAGACATATAATCAGTGCAGTGAAATGCGCACTGAACTTGTCTTAATACGTGCATAAAGCGTTACTTATTGTTTTTAAAGCATGTAGCACAAAACAAAAACATTGTTTTCATAAAATATTTTTTTTGTAAACGGCAAAAAAAGGACACAATACTGATATACTTTACTTAGCAGTATTGGCACTTGGTACAGTATTCAATAACAATTTGAAACATGTCACTTCCAGTGATTGTATGGCAACAAAAGACCATAGCCGAAATTTCGGCACAATACCCAAATCTAATTGCGAGTCGACATGCTATTGGTGAGGGCTCCCCTTTCGGTTGTTTCGTTCAATAAATATTGCGTTCAGTTCGCTGTCTGTCAATGACATTGTATACGATCATAGAAAAAAGTAAGTTGTAGGAAATGAGAAACGCCATAGCGTTTACATTTTTCCATTTTCTATTACGTGTAATAATCGTATACATTTTTCATAACAAAATAACGCTCAAAGGCATTATAGAGTCATTACACATACAAAAGCAGAAAACAGTATTTTTCTTCATTGATCGTAAAATGAATTTTGTCATGGTTGTCAATTATAATTTACGTATTCATTGGAACTTGTAACTGAGATAAATTCATAGTGCATATCATATATGTGCTGTTAGCTATGGGGAGTGTGATACTATGACTTATGTTTTAGTATCTCTGCCCACCACATCCTTCAAATCGGAACATAGCAATCAAAGGACTACTGCTTAGTGGCAGGAATAGGTATAACGTTAGCGCGTCCGGAGACTAAGCTCAAACTAGAGTTTTGTCACATACCAATTGATATGATTAATATGATGCTGAGTATCTTATTTTTACAACGTATGTATGTATTGGCGCGATGGCTTTACTATGCATCATGTTTTTAAATACCTACCTCTTTTTCAATAGTCGGTCGGACATTAAATTAAAAAAAATATTACGATGAACGAAGTAGTCCAAACTTTTAACAGACCGGTTTGAAATTTAATATTTATATTTTCTTGATACCAAATTAGCCAAGTAATTTGAAAATGCTTTAAAAGTATGCAATTTGTCCCAACTTCACAATTCAACCAAATATTTTTAATTTAAAAATATCGATTGAACTGTCTATCGTACTGGCGTTGCAATTCGACTATAATTCTCTTCTTTTTCAATCTCTACTTTTCCAACCATCTTTTTCAAAGCGATATTTACCAACCCAGCTTTTTTGGACCCAATCTGCAATGAAGGACATATCTAAGCACTCATGATATCTCTTAAATCGAACCACACAAACACGAGCACCAACATATTGCCATAGAAAGTGTGAACGAGCAACACGGAAACAAAGACATATTTCACATGATATGAAAATAAATATTGTTTTTTTGTTCCTCAATATATTTAATATTCAATCATATCTAAAGAAACACTCCGAGAGAGAAAGCTTAAGCTTTATTATTAGCGGTTTACGAGAGCAATGAAACTTAATAGGCAATTCCGTCTTCGTTAGATCAGCCTCGGCGGCCGCGGCATTAGCGACCATTACCGCGCTAATGGTTGTTATGAACGTCATCTACCGGCTGAAGTAGCGAACCTACAAACTATTACACATTTTTATAAGCATATTATTCAAGTACTGCTGCTTAACAGCGAAAATAAGAATACCTTTGAAAACAAACGCTAGATGACGATTTCTCAAATTTAATATAAATTTTCGTTTCCAGAACATAAACTATGTCCTCTGCCTACCCCGAAAGGGATCTGGTGTTTTGCTATGATAACAATAATAATTCAATAATTGTTTCAAAGCGCACACGTATCAACAAAATCGGTTCGCACGTTTGCTTTAACCGCGCGGGTTAATTTTCTAAGGTCAGGTCCCTGCAGAAATATTCCCGACCCGTTATGACATCACGCCATTCAAAACAGGGCAACAAATACAACATAAGTTCTTTGATTGTATATGTACCGGCTTAACTCACGTATGTTTTCCCAGATTTCCCGACTAGTTTCTGACCTGTTCGCGGTCCGTCTTTATGAGCTCCCGCCGATATAATAATGTGTATAAAAACTGACGAAAGGCTTAACAGTAAAATAAGTTCTTTTTACAAAGTTGTGGTATAAGAATTTCGAGACATTGGCGAATCTAACGTTGCGGATGTCTAAACACAACGGTGATGACTCGCAGCGAAGAGGTTGTATCAGGTTACATTTATGAAAAAACTTGTAGGCAACGTTACGAATTAAGCCGCTGTAGAATACGCGAAACTTATTATGTATACTAGAGAGGATATTATGTAGGTACTGTAAAACAGGAATTATTTTCATAATCAAACACATAAATTATATTCCATGTAAATGGCATACTGAATTTGATTACAGCGCCATTTATACTGCCAATAAAAATATTATCTAGTATAATGCCTTCTTTTTTCGAGACATACCGAAATTATTATACACATACATACACGTATAATTGCAAAAATACAAGTGATCTCACTATGATGTAGGTACTTTCTTTAAAAATCATTTTTGAAAATGGCTACTAGCTAAGAAAATAGAAAGAAATTTCTCGTCAAAAAGATGATAAGACATTATAAACAACTCCTACACGCAACCATGTACGACAATTTCGCAAAAAATATTTTGACAGTTAACCGGCGAGACACGCAGCCGAGTCACGGATTTCATCAAAACTTGTACGTATTATTCGTTCCCGTAAAAGTTTCATGCTGCTTTGAACATTAATTATCATATAAATTCATACAATTTTGGCGCTTTTAACACTCGATAATAATTTTGTTTCTTACATTTGCATACATTTGCGTAAGATTAGCCTTACGTAATCTTTTCAGAGATCCGTAGTGCATTGATATTTAATCTTAAAAAGCCATATAACTCAGGAAGTAAGATACCCCCGGAGTGGAAGGCAGAATTGTAAGTCGCTGGCTACGGCTATCATGCCGAGGCTTTCATGACTTTAATTATTTATGTGTGTATCTGATCTTAACATTTAAAACGCCTGTGTAAAGATACAAGTGGTTAAGGAGTTTTAAATACATAAAGAATGGCATGCTTACGCTGCCGCCGCCTCCCCAATTGTCTATCAAAATAACAAAGGTCAGGTCATAAATTATTGAGTTTGCTTTGATATCTACGACAGAAGTAATTCTTGTATTTTGCAGATGTAAATAACTTAATAACTTTAATTTTAATGTTAAAATGCTTCGCGGTAACGCACGTATAAGCCTTAGCTAAAAGAAAATAGTTGAAAATTCTCTTAACTGTAGTGTATACGTTACATTAGTTAAGCACTAAGTTTCCCGCGCTCGGCGAATTTAAGACGAGAAACGAGAAGCTGGCCGCCGTTACTTGTTTGCAGGTTTATGTAACTACTTCGAAAATGTTCTTTAATGCGTGTCAATTCTGCCAACCCGCACTTCGCCAGCGTGGTAGACTATGGCCTTAACCCTCTCATTCTGAGAGGAGACCAGTGTCAGT
>DWEH01000545.1:0-11396 GCA_018245815.1 Apyrrothrix aesculapus | reverse complement strand
GTATATGCCAGCTAATAGTAAGTTGTCATCTTGGCCTGCGGTTATTTACCAACGACGACTAATTACCAAAAGACATCAAATTATTATATCCTCACGCCAAGTCTCGTACAGGGTAGACAGACAGCACGGAGTGCCAAATATCACAATACTTATAGACCTTGACGTGCTTCTTCTACATACATCTCTTCTTGATTCTTCCTAACTGTATCATATAACCATTCTGAAGATATTAGATCTTTGTATTATCATCAAAATGTATTTTGTGTATAGAGAATTTTCTTTTTTAAAAGCAACAAGAAGTATTCACATCTTTATTTGTTTTTCTTTCTCATGTTCTTATTATTTCGTTTCAGTGTTAAATTTATTATCTGTACTCTGTATGTGTCATAGTGATTAAGGAAATAAAGATTTAGTGTTTTCCACTTCTATTTTATACTTTCTCGACATATTAGCGCCATTCTACTGTTCCCTTAAAGAAAAACAAGTACGGAATAGTTGGATCTGTTCAACGTTCGATCTTGCTTTAAAAACTTATTCCGACCTGATTAATGGGCAGTGGCAGTAGGTAGGAATCTTGGATTAACTCAAAGAAGGCAATTTTGTTAACTAGCATCTGTTGTCTATATTATTACTGAATGAATTCCTTCAACTACAAGAACTTCGTACAATTTATAGTGGTCAATGTACAAAATTTGTAAACAGCTCTTGTATATCTAAATATTATGTATTGTCTAAACACTACTTTTGTGCACCTAGGTATGTGGAAGCATTTTCAAAAAAATATTTAAACTTTCCAACAATGGCTTACGGGGTTCAGCAATGTGTGAATTTTTTCAGGAATTAATACCAAATTTTTTGGACACGTGACTCGTCTCTGAATGAGATGGGTTAACGCCATAGTCTGCCAGGGTGTCCAAACATACGTAGATGCAATTTATAAATGTTTAATTAATATTCATATAACTGTCATTCTTTTGAACTAAATAATTATTATAAATCATATTGTAATGGAATATCAGACTTCTTTTTTAATGGGGTGAAAATAAAAATACATGTTCCACTCGGAAAAATATATTCATCAATTTTTATAAAATCAATTTTAGGCATTTTACTCGCACGATTTTGTACATACATATAACATATAGTTACAATAATAATCCAAGCTAACAAAATAGCACAACTGTTTGATTAACTCAGCATCTTCTTCATATCCTTTGTATTTTTTTCCTCATAATAATGTTTTTACAAACCAAGGCAATATATTCCGCAAGCAGTTGGTCGCACTTATATTAATTACAAATCAGAACCGAACGTCTTGAAAAGTCCCTTTGGCTATTTCCCAGTTCAAACGGTTCGGTTTACTATCAATGAAAACAATTCATTGATAGTTTAAATGCTAAAATTATTTTCTTATTTTTACGGTTTTGCATCGACAACACTAACCCGATTTCGATGGATTTGGCGGGAGGATAGTTTGAATTCTGAGAATGAATACGACCTACTTAAAACATTTTCAGTTCAACCTCTAAAAGATCTAAAGAGTGATTGAAAACTGCGCAGGATTTGAACGAAACTGAATTGGGGAAATTGAATTTTTCGAGATGAAATTTCGGGTAACAAGCGGTTTTACTAAAATAAAAGTCGTAATGGTCGAAAGAGATTATTTGACATTTTTGTGTTATATAGAAACTGCCTTGTAATACATTGCTAGTCTTATGATATCAACAAAGAGTTTGATTAATGAAGATGTATATGTATAAATTTGTCTATTTTCTTTCTTAGAACCATTATATCTACTTAGTTCGTTAAACACAAAAGTTTACATCGTGCAATATTACATTAAATACACAAACAGATAATAGAAGTAGCTAAATACTAATTACATTGCGTTACACTATGTAGAACCGTGGCTTGTGAAGGATTTTACGGTTACAACGGTGTAATAAATATAAAAAAATTTGCAACTGTGTAGATAATTACCAGGGTATTTATACAAATAACAAAATAAGTTACGTACTGTGATTTTGGAGTAAGGGAGTGATTCTACTTATTCTAATCCATACAATTTCTAGCTATAATATTAATAGACGATATTTAATAGATCTATACTGTACACATTTGTCTCACAACAGTCAGTTACACGACACGTTTCGCACTGCGGCAGTATTCACTGCATAGTTTCAGTTACACAATTACAAACTATACACTGTTTTGATATGTGCTATGTACAGAGCGATTGGCGCGGCGGCCCGCGCGGCAGCTGGTGCGGCGACAGTATCACAGGAGCGAGGAGTGGTGCGGCACAGCGAGCGCCGCGCGCCCCCGTCACACCAGATTGTTCGGCTTCACGTCTAGCGGATGCTCCGGGGACCGTCCGCCCGCTCCGCCCTCGCCCTGGCTGTTCTCCTCTGAATCTGAACAGGAATCTGAGCTGCCCTTCTTACCGCCGTTGTGAGTTTTAACGTGTTTCGCTAGATGATCTGAACGCATGAACCGTTTGTTGCATACGGGACAAGCGAATCTCTTCTCGCCCGTGTGGGTCCTTAGATGTCGTTGTAACTCATCAGAGCGGGTGAACCTTTTACCGCAGAACAGCCAATTGCATACAAATGGTCTTTCCCCTGTATGCCACCGTAAATGAGCTTTCAGATGCGAAGTCTTCCCGTATACTTTGCCACACCCAGGAATGTGACAGCTGTGTATATTCTTTTTACGTAAGTGAGCTCCTGCGGGACCAAGTCTCTCTGCTTCTTGGCAGTTTGGACAATCGCATGTAGCACGCCCAGCGTAGCGTCTTTGTGATCTAGGAGATGGTGCCTGAGCTGGTGGAGCCGGTGAACCAGGTCCGTGTAAGCCAAACGATCCTTGCGTCGGTAGAACGGATTTATATGCATCTTGCAGTAAGTGGGGAGCTGGAGGCAGTAAGTGCGCTCCTCCAGACAATGAGTGCGTGAGTTGGGAGTAATCTTGACTGGCGTAGTTGGCCATCTGACCCCCGACATCTAGCCATCCGCTATGCACATCCCACCAGGTGCTGCCGACGCCTCCGACACCACCCATTTCTGCCGCTTTTAGTGCACCACTGCCACCACCACCTCCAACATTGAATGGCCAGGATTCATATGGATGTCTTGAATACATGGAACCCAGACTCGCACTTGATTCGCTTTTGCCGAGAAGTTGATCGCCTGAAGACGGAAAGTAGAGATCATTGCCATAAGAGGGTGCCGCTGCGCAAGAGGTCGGTGCGCGTGCGTAAGGCGCACAGGCTGGTGGCTGCGAACGTGGGACCACGCCGGCGCCGGGGGGAGAGTGGGCGCCGGGACTCTTCTTCCAAGGGTGGAACCCTTTGCCCACAGCTGCATCAGCCAACGGAGGAGGAGATTTACTCGACAGCTTGTTACATTGTGCCGCCAGCATCGCCAAGGGCGTGCCGCGTAAGCTCGGGTGTTCCTGGAAAGATAGACATTAATAATTAATTATTTTGAATAACCACGGGGATATTAATATTATTCGGGCTTAATTAACGAAGCACGCTTAGCCGTGAGAATCGATTTGAGCTTCGGAACTGATTTATCAGTGTATTTTTATGAGAACTAATATCGCGGTGTCCGAGCTCGAACGTGCCCCGGGCGCTAAAACAATATAAATAAATTACAAGAAGCTTGTGGTTGTTGTATTTACAATTAGGACGAATCCGGCGACAGCTTCCAATCGCTACTGGCCGACGCCGCGGAACGTCAACATTAATAAAATTTGGTTGTTCCTAAGAAGCTTTCATATGCAGAAGGAACTCTTAAAGTCTATTCAACATTAGCTTCATATTTTCAAATTCGTATACCCTGCCCATTTCTCTTCTTTTCTTTTTTCTACAAATAAGCTCCCTATATTAAGGTTGTCTGGAAGAGATCGCTCTTTTAGCAATGAGACCGCCTTTTTCTCTTCCCCTACTTTCTTGTTTCTGTTGTATTGTGTATTTTCTTATTACGCGGTGTACAATAAAGACTTTTGTATTGTATTATATTACTAATTGGCATGCACAGTTATGTGATCATTATCAACAAAACGTAACATCACGCCTGTAATCCCCGAAGAGGTAGGCAGAGGAGTGTAGTATACTCCCACGTTTCACCAGTTACCTCTAGGTCCTATTATGGAATAGATGGTGAGGCTATTGCCATACACCGGGCACAAATACAGACTCTACAACACTACTAGAAATGTATTACCTATTACTCGACCCGAGATTTGAAACCAGGACCTCTCAATCAGCAGTCGCGCTTGCAACCAACACAACCAACAAGGCATCATTATCAACAAATAACAATAAGAACAATCAATGTGGTAATATGTGGATAAGTTATACATACATGGTTCCTCGTTATTTACATATTTATGTATCTACCCCATTAATTCCAAAATGCTCATTTCGCCGATAAAAATAACTAAAGGTGACCGGAGAAGGTATATCCGGCCGGATATTTCACCCCAACGTGAGACAAAGGCTGGGTAAAAAAGGTTTCATTGTGCCCAATAATACAATCAGGGGATCAGGGACAGTGGGTCGGGGCGCGGGGTGCGGCCACGCCCATTACATTGTGATTGGCGCAGCTGTCGCGATGTGCGGTGCCCTTAAAGCTCTCTTCGATTCAGTACCACTAAGGTTAAATCAAATTAAGTTAGCCGAGCAAGAATGCCACTCCCGAGCATCGTTTGTGATATCGTCAGCAAAAAAAGCTACGTATCTGTAGTGGGTTTGGAGGGTTTTTCTTTGCCAATTCAAGTTCCTACTGCTTCTGCTGTACGGGAATAGAAGCTTCGAGACGTTTGTACTGTATCTATGTCAAAAATATTGATCAGTGTAATTTTGGAAGTCGTCGAATAATAAGTCTGTTTTGTTCGCACAGTTAAGTCTGTAAAGTCATATGAAAATATGGTCGCTCTCGGTAATTTCCATGACAATTATAATTTCCATAAAACGATACTAAAAACACCACATAATAACAAAACCGGAGGGTCACGTAGACTGGTTTCGTGCCTATTATAATATGTAAATACGTTATTTAAATACGCATAGTAGGCACATAAGAAACTGCTTTAATAGAGAGTTTGATATTCTTTGTTCCCTTCTTTGTCTAAAGTTTGGTAGACTGGTAGATAACGCCTTTAGGCATTGAGTCCGCATTTTTCGAATCTAGTCATGGGTACAAAAATACGTAATAAATTGTTAAAATAAATAAATGGAGTTCCGTGTTGGTTTAAGTAAACATAAGAAAACTATAACTCTACCTATGAAAAATAAGTATAATAATAAATATACATCAACCTTATTAACTAATTGTTGGGATATATATTAGAACCTAAGACTATAAAAAACTTAATTTAAAAGTCATCATTGTACATCAAAATCTAAATGATATAATTTTGTACAATTCGATATTGTATAATATACCTATTGTAATGTATTTTATATTATAATATGTATATTGTATAATATAATTCAATTTAAAATAATATTGTCTAATCAAATTTACTCACAAGAACATACTTCAGCTGCATTTGCACTGAATCGGACAAATGAAAGACATTAAAATAATTACCAACAACTAAATACCTACCCGTGTTTGCATTTAGTGCTCGCGGAGACCTAACCCATTCGGTATTACGAGGGCAGTTTAAAAATATAAAACGCGTTAGTCGAGAGCGAAATCAATATGAGAATGCAACGCGACGCGTCGGCCCGAGTCATAATTACCCTGGGCATTATGCCCCATTTGGGCCGGGTCGAAGCCGAGTGATATCGGTAATTGGTCGTCAACTGACTCAGCTCGACTCCCCGCCAGATTGGATCAAAGCGTAGATGAGGCCGACCCGACACTCCGGCGCCGCGGAACATTACAATGTTGATGGCCTTTTCCTTGTCAAAAATGACGAAGATCTTTTGTCGTAAAAAATACGAGCCGGATAAAACTAAATTACCTAATGCGGGCACAAATTGTGGTATCCGATCAGGTAGTGGTACTGATCACGAATAATTTGGGCGCTGTTGTTCTTGAATGACATATGGAGTTTCGAAAAATAATGTTGACTGAATGTACTGTATATCCATCCAGATTGACAATAGGTATTGCTTACGATAGTTTTGTTGTTCAGCAGCTATATTTAGTATACATTTTGTTTGTTTGATGTATATACCTACCTAAACATATCATATACATATATTAATATTTACTGAAATATTTGACAAGCACTCGAAAATATTCTCTTTAGTTCAATATGTAGCGCAAATAGCGATCATATTTTCCGTTGTTGGTTGCATGTAAACGCCAGCAAGCAGACCCCTTACCTTTACGCTAGTATCTATTCACAGGTAGTATATGTTCTAATATACTGATCTAATGTATTGTTGAAACAAAAAACATAAACATAAACTAACGTAGCTCTAACGTTTAAGTTGACGTTACGTTAACTTTTCTACGTTAAAGTAAATGTAATCATTTTAGTAAACACTTAAAAAAACCTAGTACAGGGGCCCTTGCACCTTTTTGTTACTTATATTGAATTTCTAAATAAATATTTTTGAATATTTTTTCTTTTAAAATCCTCTCGTTTTCGAAGTAAACTTCTTTATGCCTTAAGAAATTTAATCTAGTTAGATAACTGTCTTCATCATTGATATATATAAGAAAATGATCTTAATTATCTATCAATATAATAACAGCTAATCATACACTTTGATAGCAGACGAATTTGAAAGGGGACCGGATGTGTCAATGACCTAGTAGAGTGAATTACTTAATTGCGCTCATACATTTTCTAGGTGCCAGCGAGACCCAATAAGTGTCTAAGAATCAATTTACATTCAATCAATTGCATTTGTATATATAATTTAGATAATAGGTTATTTTTTTAAATGATACAACAGATTGCATTTGACTAGAACTTATTTTATATCCCACAGCTGGGCACAGGTTTCTCTTCTGTTAAGTTCGAACAAGGTCACTAAGGGAAAATTTAAGAGTTTTTTCGCAGACGGAAGAAGTGCGTGGATTTTTTTATGGATTGAACGAGATTATTAGGTTATGAAGTAAGGTGATACTAGTATTGCTACTATGAAAAAAAAAAGGATCAAGAAAGTGACAACTATAATCCATGAAAATACTGAAACATAATTAGGCATATAAATCCTAGTAATTGCCCTGGTTACCCACAGTTAGCTACAGATACCCGTAGAAGACCTCAACTTATTACCGCAGTGGGTGTAAAAGAAGAGATATTCAAAAACGATCCTAAAATGCAAAACAGCCGAGATCAGTATAATTTTATCAAGATCAACTACAACGTATTTGATTAATAACATTAAATCTTATAGGTTGTATAATGAAATTAATGTGAGAAGCAATAAATCGTGACAAGGAACGCGCCCGGCACTTCTCACAATGTCGGCGGCGCGGGCGCAGATTGGATAATTTCAAATTATCTACCAAAATTATGATGAACCGAAATGAATATTCAAGCGAATCGCTTAACCGGGGCGTGTTATTAAGATGATCGTGAAGTCGTTACTGACGGAATTGTATTTCATAATATTCATAACTATCCTCATGAACTAATATTTTTCCGACAACACGTTATTGAAAATAATGACCGCAGTTATCCGAGCGCGTACTACATAAAGTTCGGTTATTTATTACGTGCGTAGTCACGTCTACATAATGCACGGTTGCCTGGACGAAGACGGGCCACAGCGTGAATGGAGCGAGAAGTGGTGCTCTATGATCCCCAACTGCACGCCCCGCGCGGGGATTACGGGCAAAAACCCACATTTTCCACATCTATGTCCAGTAGTGGACTGGAATACGCTGGTGATGATGATCAGTGCACTGGTGTGTAGACCAAGCCGTGTGTGTATGATGAAACCCTATACGTATTCACCAGGGTTAGACATCGTTTAGAAGATATCGTACTCTCGTTTATACGGATAATGCCTCTTCCTCCACTGCTGTATATATAGCCATATTACAGCTAACATTTGATGAGTGTTTACACTGATCAAATAACTAATAAGATGGTTAAATGAAATGACAAAAATATTACACTTCAACATTTTTTTAATTAACTTTATTAACTAATAATTAATGACTGCCTAGTTCTTCGTGTTGGTCGCAAGCGCGACTGCGATCGAGAGGTCCTGGGTTCAAATCCCGTGTCGGGTACTATTGGATTTTTCTTACTTAGATTATTTAGTAGAAATTTCTTGTAGTGGCTGGGAGTCTGGATGTGTGCCCGGTGTATGGCAATAGGCTCACCAACTATTCCATAATGAGACGTAAACGTAACTGGTGACACGTGGGATTGTACTACACTCCTCTGCCTATCTCTTCGGGGATCACAGGCGTAATTTTACATTTTTTATTACCTCTATTCACTATGAACGTAAAAAAAACGGTATGTTCACTATGTTTTAATAAATTTACATTTTAATGCAAAAGTAGATAGATGAGTATGCAATATTGACATAAAACAATAAGATTATTTGTGATAAAAATACTGCAAGAATAATGAGGGTCCGAGGTCCGGTCCATCTGACAGAGATATTATCATTACTGGTTTAGGTACTTATTAAATCCCGCCGCATTAAAGCCTCCTTTACACTTTTACAGTATGTAAGATATGTATGAAGCTTACAGAACATGTAAGACTTACATTTGACACGTGTAATGTAGAGACATTAGTATCGTACTCTAGCATGCCCTAAATATTGCAGTTTTATAAATTTTAAATCGGTAGACCAGTGAAAACCGTTTCTACATATAACGGCTCACCCAGATACGACACTGGAGGCGAGCCAGCCCCGTCGCATAATTCACTATGGCTCAGTTGATAACCGGAGAGCAAATTGCCGATCGCTAATTGCACAATTAGAGCATTATCGAGTTAATTCCGGGTGAAACTGTATGCTCCCGAACCCTCGGCGGCCATTCTAATGCTAACTAACGTCGCGGGACTACAATTTATGATATATTGTCTGCATTTGACGTTCAACTATATTCAAATTTTGTGTTCAGATGTAGGCAACTCATACACACATTAATGAGTTCGGTTAGATAAGGATACGTACTTAATACTCCGTATCTAATGTGTGAATGAAATATGCAGACAATGAACGAGGTACTACATATAACAAAATTGTTAATTAGATGTAGGGAAAATGTAGACTTTGGCTACTAGACCTATCAGAGATAAGGCACGGCAAGTGGCCACTCACCTTGCATTTTAAAACAATAGAAAATAATTATTCTTAAATGAAAATGCGTCTACGGTTTCTTTCATGTGAAGAAGGCAACCGTTATAAGCGTCATAAAGGACTTTTTGATTATGAGTCACTACAATCGACCCACTGATTTACGATTAAATATAATTTGCAGACGTGTTATCCACAACTATCGAGGACTGAGATGGCCATCTGTAGTACGCGCCTGCAACTGGCATACTAATTTATACAAAAACAATAATTGTTTTAATAACAATAGGTTAAATGTAGAAAATATTTCACTGTACGTATGTATGTATTTCACTGTAGTCGTGTAGTAATTTTCAATGTAGTGTATGTATTTCACTGTATGTAACTGGTGAAACGTGGAAGTGTACTACACTCCTCTGCCTACCTCTTCGGGGAATGCAGGCGTGATGTTACGTTAAAATATTTCATTGTTACAGTAACTGGAAAAATATGAATACGAATCTGTAAATGCCCAGTTCCTCTCGTGATACGGTTTTTTGCTTAAGAAAATATCTTTATACTAACATTACGGATCTCGTTTTCCGAGATCTGGCGTATTGTAATTATAAATTAGTCACACGCAATTGGTGTTGCAGACACTCGTGACTAACAATAAAAAGGAAAATCGTTTTATACGCCATTTGATATCGCCGCGTTGTATTGCAATTTGTATGACATCACGGTCTGTCGGCAAATGTTCATAAATTACGTCACTAATTTATTAATATATTTAGTGCAGTAATTTTAAACAAACAACTGCCATAGCACTAACGAGTAGGTTGTAACTTTGCTACAACTAATGGTTTAATTAAAATAACTTGATAAATAACTGTAATTTTAATTTTATTTTAATGAATGAATCATGCAATCCTAGCAGAGATCTCTGTCTTTACAAAGTATTAGATGTTTATAAAAAAATCCCTGCTGAGGAGGAATACATCGCCAGCAAGCTAGCGCGCGTTAGATTTTATCGTGATATTCACTGAGGCGTGTGAAGTCTGCCTACCCACACTTGACTAGCGTTGTACATTATGGTGTATTTTTTTTTGTTATGTAAGGAGACCCGAGCCCAACATTCGAACACTACAAAAACAAAAGGAATACGTAACTACATATCCTATAAATTTATTACATTAAACGAAAGCAGATATTTTTCTGCGTCATATACCTACATGCAGCATATACTATTTAATTCACCTTGTATTTGTTTGATCATCATACAAAAACTTTTTTAGAACTGTTTAGTGCACTTTTCAACTTCCAAAACTCACCTAGCTGGAACAAATAAATCAAGTTCTGACTGACGGGGGAGTTACAAGTTTCCGAAACCGGCGTGCATGTATGAAGAGACTGATGAATGTGGAAGAATCACGGCAGATCTGTTAGGATAGAGATATTTGTCACTCCGTGCTCTATACCTACCCCGTAAGTGACCTGGCGTGAGGATACGTATGTTAGTGAAATTTTTCCGAGTGTTATGAGCTGTAAATGGCAATAATTTATTTAAAGTATAATGAAAAAAAAACTATACCTAATGAAAATCAATTTTCAAAAACATAATTCGTGACCAAATAATTGGGTTATTGGTGACGTCAAATTACCAAGTAATTCAGTGGCGGATAATTGCTGCGAAGGACATTAAGCCAAGGGTTATGTTGCTGTCGCCCGCCATCCGACACCGGCTGGGGGAACTATTGATCACACTTCCGTTCTAATAAGACTACTAGCCAATGTTGTGAACTTGTACTATTGTATAACATTGAATTATTTTTCGAATGGAATTGACAGCCTCGTAGGTCACGTTGGTTGCAAGCGCTATTACCGATCAAGAGGTCCTTAGTTCGAATTCCGGGTGGGTACTATTGGATTATTTTAAAATTAGAATTTCTAGTCGTGGCTCGGAATTTGGATTTGTGCCCGTTATATGGCAATAGACTCACCCACCTATTTCATAATAAGACGTAAACGTAACTGATGAAACGTGGGAGTGTACTACACTTCTCTGCTTACCTCTTCGGGGATTAGAGGCGTGATGTTCCGTTTACGTTTTCAAATAGTACAACCTGCAAGATATTGAAAATCAAATGACACATAGGTACATACCTAAGTAAAT
>DWEH01000544.1:0-11396 GCA_018245815.1 Apyrrothrix aesculapus | reverse complement strand
GGATTTGAAGCCAAGACCTCTCGATCAGCAGTCACGCTTGCAATCACTTGACCAACGAGACAGTCATATTATTAGATACTTATCCAATATTACTTCACTGTGATCTCGCAGTAAACTGATATTGGATAAGTATTAGTGGAATATGCAGGAAACAACCATAAGACAGAGCTGTACAAATGTGCAGCTCTGTCTTATAGTTGTTTCCTGCAGCTGCATAAAAGCTGAATGTCCCACATTACATATAGTTAGAATTAGTCTTTCCTCGACCAGAATCCAACTAAGGTGATCATGATGGCAAATTTTGTCATAATGGACTCTTCGGTCTGATAGCCTTTAGTGTTAGAAATCTCAATCTATCTACATAATTATAACTTTTTTGTTTTTAACTACTTATTATACCTATCTCTTTTCGCTAGGGATAAACATGTTATATTAGAAAATTACTTAAACGACTTTATACAGCTCTAGAATTTCACTATTAATCGTTTTTATCCATTCCATGTACACTATTAAATTATGTATCTGCTTAACCCCACGTATGTTTTTCTAGAAACATACGGGAGTTTAACCGGTACATAATGTAATAATCTATGGAGACAGAGGCGTCTCGCACCGTTGTTACCTACAGTTCATAGCGTAGTGCAAGTAAACTTACCGAACAGATAAGCGGTTAAGGACAGAGGTTAAAAAGAATTTATTATGGATGCGTGTATCAGAGGCCTCATAAGTCAATTGCTTTGCGGCTCCAGTCTCAACGGAGATACGGTCTGTCAAAGATAGGGGTGTCATCTGTTGTGCGATACGTTGAGACAAAGAGTTCAATGTCCCTGGACTTGGAGTGTAGAGATGTGATGCGACATTTTTGAAAAAAGAAACTCGTATTAGGTACTGGTCCTTTGTTCCTTATAAATTTTACTAAAGGAAATTTTATATATAACATACCTACGTACATATATCTTTGTGCTCGGATAGTAAAGCTATGTCAAAATAATCGAACGAATGAAAGTACAGATAAGTATATAAAATCAAGATGACAGCCCTAACTTACGATAATGTAGATTTATGCAATAAATGCACGATTTGTTCCTTTACAACACCAATTGTCCTATTGACCTTTTGATTAATTGTATCTGCGCTAATAGAGTTTGTTTACATCCCGCCGGTCGTCAACTGCAGAGTGCTGTTGTCAGAACGTAGATATGTACGGGTGTAATATTAACACCGTTACTTTGTTTTCGTTTCATGTAATTGTATTACTGCGCAGTTTTCTTTGTTCTGTAAAATTTAAGCCCGATACCTACAACTATGTGTAATATTAATTTGCGGTCTTTGCCGTTAATTCATTTTGTTATTAGTTGTAAGAGATGCAATTGCCAGACTAATTTGAAGAATTTAAGGTAGATGTTTACGTAAATTAAATTTGTTATTTAATAATTATTTCGAAAATAATGCATTGTAAGTTTGTTGAAATTCCTCTATTACTTATTTATATGTCTAAACGTAACATCACGCCTGTAATCCCCAAAGAGGTAGGCAGAAGAGCGTAGTACCATATATGTCTATTTGGCTAGAAGTCGTTTAGACATATTTGATTGATTTAAATATCTACTAATTCATATACTAGAGAGATCCCTACGTGAAGTAAAAACCATATCATTACATCGTTTTTTTTACATTAGCATGAAAAATTAAGGTCTAATACACACGTCCTATTTTATATTTTTATTACAATACCTATTTACTTTCTTAATGTCAAACTTCAAATATGTCATTACATCCCTTACACCGGTGGTAGGTATTAAGGCAGTAAACAGCCACCAACCACTTCTTCTACATGTGCCTAAAGAAACATTTGAATTCAGCTAAGCAGGGGCTTTATTTCATCTCTAATGTTAACATTCCAGATAACGTCAATTTATGTACGGACTACAGCCTATATATATACCTATGTATATGATAACCGTAAGCTACTTTGTATGTTTGTGCAGCATACTCAAAAGTAGGTAGTTATACATAGGTTGTATCTAGGTAGATAAATAACAACCATAATTTTATAGAAAAAATATTTATTTAGATCTAAACATATCAATGATGGCAATAGGCTAACCACCTATTCCATAATGGGACGTAAACGTAACTGGTGAAACGTGGTAGTGTACTACACTCTTCTGCCTACCTTTTCGGGGATTACAGGCGTAATGTTACGTTTATATATCACTGACATACAACATTTTATTGATAGGTAAGTAACCAGCAAATATTTTGTGCTAGGAATAACGACTAGCTCTTCATTTTTGATTGAAATTAAATGAACTGTTGCTAATGCACTCCGTTAGCTCCATCCTCCTGTGTCTTTGAATATCAAGTCGAAGAACTAAAATATTCTTTGCTACTATCAGAGGTAAAATGCTAGTTTACGATACCAATAATTTCAACCATCAAATACGTTAGAAATTCTGCACTGGATCTTCAAAAGAATACAAAGTCTTAAATTCTACCTTCTCTGTGGCTTTACGTTATAAATTACAAAACCGTGTAGAAATTATGCCATTTTTAAACACAATGGACACAAACATTTACAGGTACACATGGACAAACCCCCGTAGTCAACTAGCCAGGGAATGTATATTGCACCCTTTACCGTTTTGTGCAATTTGTGCAAGTTGACAAACAATAGATCAACTGTAAAAATTCCAATCCTTTATCGGAGTACAGTTCATCCTTTATTCTGTCTATTGTTCATTATCCTTTAGAACATTTGGATAGCAAAAAACAATAAAGATGTTAAAAAAATGGCTCGGTCATATCTTTAATATTTCCTACGTTTGTTCGAATGTTGGTATTTAAGAAGCCCCTCTTCGTACAAGTAATTTGTGACATGTAAACTGAATATTTCTTTCAGTTCGACTTTAATTTTCGGTGGACGTTGTCTTATACCCTTGTCTAATAATACGCATTGTTGTGGGGTATTGGAGCGCGGTATAATTTAGTTAAGAGAATAAGATAAAAACAAGCGTCTACAAATCGTTCAGCGGGAGTGTTGAGGGCCGTTTCTCCGTCGTCGGTGCGGATCCACCACGCACCCCGGACATAAAATGTAAATAAAAATAAATTTCTCGACGGATATCAGACCCGGCACGTGCACAGGCGCCGCCGCTGCGTGTTAGCATTCAACTCCCGCGCAGTATTGTTTGTTTTCACACCAGCGCTTCGAGGTCAGTAATCGCGTGACTATTTTATTGAGTTCTTTGATAACATGATGGTATGCCAGTTATATAATCGAAATTACACTTTCGTGGACTCATAAACTACTTAAAACTATTAACTGCTCTATCGCCACGTAGCTCGGTCGAACAGATTACTCTGTACTTCAATTTTGTACACATAAATTGTGTACTATGTATTTATGTATGTTCCATTTACTCCTGAAAGAACATCACAGTCCAAAGCGAAGTTTCCGTTTAAATGTCTATCTGGATCTAGTGATTTACATTTCGCTCGTGCAATAAAAGGATTGTACGTGTTTCCAAGAAATCGCCGACCAATTTTCCTTCCTTACAACAGAACAGCCAGCAGTCTCGGTCGATTTACAGTCGAGCGCGCACCAACGTCCCACTCTTATTTGAATGTGTTTTACATACACTAGGAAAGCTATCGGCCGCGGTAATGGAGCTTAAATAAAGTAGATACGAGACTCTCAGATACAATAGTAAGTAGCGTGTGTGATAATTTTGTGAGACCACCACCATTGTTCAATGGTTTAGTATGCCGCCGGTCGCGCGCGTTCGTATTCAATGAAAATTAATACTGTACCTACGTAGGTATAGGTATCTAGCCAGGTTCCATGTTCTTTTTTTCCGAAGTCCGTTAGAATTAAGCGAGATAACGATTTAGGAACTACTCTCCTAAGTCACTTTATCCTTTTTATATCGTTACGCCAGGTCCTTTGCGGGATAAGCAGCGAGTACCGAATACCAAATATTAATCCTTACAGGCTTGATGTACTCCTTCTAGACTCATCAATCCCTTGATATATGCACGCTCTTCATAGTCATATTCTAATTGTGTGTATAATTCGAAATGAATATCTAAGTTTCGAAAATTAGGTGGTTGCTTTAACCATGTTTCTTTCACCATGATCATCATCCATCATCATGATGATCATCTGCCGCGATGTGCAAGTGTGGGTTGGCAGATTTTTTTTGCATTAGATATCTATTACCTACTATTAAGTCTAGACAAAACTCACTATCACCATTTCTTTCTTTTATGTAGGTATTACTTATCACATGTAGCTACCTAAGTGATTTCATATCTACTTATCCACAAGCATTAAACGATTAAAGATGTGTTTAAGCTGGTATTTAATTAATAGCGCATTAAATAAGTAGAAACAAACTTAAATTTCCATATTGCGTAACTGTTTTAAAATTAATTACCGAACCCTTTAGTTGAAGTGGGATATCAAGATAAACGGTTAACATTTTCCGACCTTGAAACTTTAAAATCATTAAACCTTTAGAAACTGGGTTATGAATGAAAGGAAAATTAAAAACTTTTGAAACATAGGTTATTTTAAAATCGTCTCGGTATCGTTTCGAAGTATAGTTAAAAAATAATTGCTCTATTATTTATATTTCAGCGAATTATCGAACTCTACCGATTTTACTTTACCGAACTCTACATATTTAAGCTATTGGTACTTACGATAAAATTACTGATGACATTATAGTGTTTCTATAGCAGTTAGAGACAACAACGGAACTACCAGTTATCTGTTCAAATAATGAACGTACAAAAAGGGAAGGAACGCAGCCGGCGCCGGCCGACGCAGCGTCGTCGGCTGAAAATATCTGAGTAGCGTCACCGGGCGTTAAGTGCGGTT
Source organism: Apyrrothrix aesculapus (assembly GCA_018245815.1). NCBI lineage: Eukaryota > Metazoa > Arthropoda > Insecta > Lepidoptera > Hesperiidae > Apyrrothrix > Apyrrothrix aesculapus. The sequence continues at coordinate 6,511 of DWEH01000544.1, read as the reverse complement.
TACATAGCGCTCGCGGAATATTAAAAAAAATATTTCTATTTGTTTATTCTAAAGTAGTAATATATTTCTGTTTGATCTCCATGACGTAATAGTAATAGAGTCGGTTTCCCAGAACTGGAAAGTATTTATTACTCTTAGGCTTATATGCTTGTCTAATATATATTATGATATGTTGCTGAATTTTTTTTACTTAGTAATGATATCATTCTTATAAACACCTATGTTATATTGTGTTTAATGACGATAAAATAATCCAATATTCGATCTGGACCTATCAATTCGTAAATATTACTTTACATTCGTTGTTAGTAAATAAATATAAATATGATCCCACATAAAAAATTAATACTTAGATATCTTGCTGACTCGGTCAAATTTCATAAAGCAGAAGTAAGTCATTAAAATAGCAACGTTACTTTAATAACAATGTTAAAACTCTACATATGTACTTATAACTTAGGCACCTACATAGGTAATAATATAATAATAATAAATGGTACACATTTCGATTATCATATATATACTTATTTGTCCTTTTAAATTAATATTCATATAGATCAAAAGAATTAAGGCCCCAATATTAAAACAATATTCATACATGAATACTGTTTTAATATTGGTTTGTTTTAATTTGTTACCTAATACTGAATCGGACAATAATATTCTTTATTAGACTGTCGAATTTAATAAAAAAAACTTGCGACATCAAATACAAATTCACTTAGGCATCACTTAAACAATACTTACAACAATAGTAAAAAGTTACTACTAGAATTTAACAAAATGGTAATCATGTATACAATAAATAAGTCATCACCACCATATCAACACATCACTCCGAACCTGTCGGAATGTGGATGAACAGTGATCGAATCAGCTGTGAGAAAAAGTCGGCCATTTTGTTTTCTTGCATGTGAGCCGTCCGCGCGCGCCCCTCCCGCCGCGAATAGAGGGGACTTACACGGGTGACCTATTTAGGTGATACTCGCTTCATTCGAATTTGGACTTTATGTGATTGCAATAAGAGTGTGTGAATGTTTTATTTTACTATGGTTATTTGGTATACGGGCTGTTTATGTAGCCGAAACGGGCGCTTCATACACTGATGGCGTCACTGCCATCACTTTCATTATTATCGGGCGATTCACGACGTTTACCCGCCGTTCGACGGAATCTCGGTTCCGTCGTACAATTAAAATGTAGGCGATTGTAATATTCTGTTAGTTTTATGGTTATGCGTTGTATTAATAGGTAGAAAATGTTGGCAAACATGTTACTGCTACTGAATTATTCGTTACCTACTTCTGGTTCTGAGAAGAACTCTTATATTGACATATTGGAAGCGGGACAATTATTAATTTCCAACGTTCAATTAGGTATAGGCTTCATTGCATAAAATTTTGTAGTTAGATAATTGCATAATGGTCAAAGACATCACTTAAACCTAATACTGACTTTAGTTTAGATAAAATTACATAAAATAATTATTATTGTAGATGTTGACCTTCAAGAAGTCTAATAAAATTGTGTAATTATTATTCATACGGAAGTAGGTATCTTCTTAGAAGCTAATTTAAAATAATTTATAAGTATGTTAACAAATAGTAGTTAAATGAATGGAAATATTAAAAAATGTTTGCTAACCAGCGTGGTAGAATACGGCCTTGACCCTTTTCATCCTGAGAGGAGACTCGCGTCCAGCAGCGGATCGATCAAAGGGCTGATAAAGATGAGTACGAGTAACATTACGAAGTAATCGATATTAAATGAAAGAAATCTCTTTTTGCAACTCTACCTCATGTGCATGTTGTCCTACTTATGTTGGTATGTATGTCCTATATATTCTAGTCATATACATGTTGAAGGTAAATTGCGTAAAGTATTTCTAATATATAATAAGCAATACACAAATCGCAGCGCTAACGCACCGGCGGGCGGCAAATCGCAGCTAAATCGCACAGATTTATCAGCACTAACTCTATTTCTTCAAAGGGTCGTGAGTGCGCCCGCTCGATATTCTACCCGCGAGCATTCAACGTGCACGCAAATATACAACCCGTATCTAATTTAACTAATGTTTACAATTGAACCCGAAGATCAAAATGTCACGCTTAGAACTGTTAAGCCGTAAGCCTATACCAATACGCCATCTTAGATGAATGTATAATGTATATATGTACATACTTTAAAAACACCTAAGCAAAGGATTAAGGTATTTGTATAAATAAGGAATAACAGGTAGGTATATGAACCGATTTTCAATCCCTTTCATTACAGCTTTACAAAAAGCTTTAAGTAGACCTATATACCTATGTATGTCAGTATATGAATTATTTAGAGTTTGGAACAAATTTTATTACGTCCTATTGAAAGGTTTCAATTTAAAACGAAACCTGAAAAAGTTAACTTCGTGTGTTTAGTGAAAAATACCTTGAAGATAGAAGAAACATAACCAGTTAAAATAAGTAGAAACTTTAGTTGAAAATAATTAAAACGTAATTAGTCTTAATTAATTACTATTTAATTACTTAAGTTTATATGGCATGTAGGTAATTAATAAACATACTAATTCTAACCACAAAATCTCACTATTATTATTGTAATTAAAAATTTTATTTCCGTCATAAACGAATAATAGCTATATTTAACACGTACTTATATACTTATTTAATTTGTTTCTATAGGTATTGTAGGAATTAAAAAATGCTGAGAAGGGTCAATTTTGTTTTGATTAATGTATGCATTAAAGTACATTGTTTTAGAATAGATACTTAATCACTACGAATAAATTATTATTTTTTCTTTTGTGTTTTTATTATCCAAATAAATTGGTAGAGTGAACGAGCTATTAAATTAATATCTATATGTAACGCCATTTGATCCCTTGGCAAATAAATCAATATTCATTGATTAAAAACAGCTCTACATAAAATATTCAGATATACCTAGCATTTCTTGCACATACAGATAGGTATTTATGCGGAGGTACATATTTAAACATACCTACCTATAATGTGGTCACTACCTATGTATATATAGATACCCAGGTATTTCACGCGCGACGTCCACCGAGCGACCGCAATACGAGCGAAACTCGGGTTCAAATCTACCTACAAGCCTGCACGAATATGCGACAATGTACCTCCGCAGACCTCATTTTGGTTTTTGGCCAAACCTAAACAACCGACCGGCGCTCCCAATTGCCCATCCTTATTAAATTTATACTAGATACGGTTAAAATTTCAGCAGTTTAATTGTAGCGTGCCCCGGCCGCGCTGACCGCTAACGGCTAAGGGTATTTTGGACTTACAATATAGTATGACGTAGTTTGACCTTATAATTGTCACAGAATAACTTGACAATTTGTTGCTAACGTTGTAGTTAAGGTACAAAATTATTAGACACAGCAAAAAATAGTCTCAAGACTACATGGACTGCATACACATGCATTGCTTTATACCTATTTATATTCGACTTGCGATTTCTAAGCACTTACATAATTATCTGACATTATATGGCCTTGAACTGTAGTCACAGATAATTATTATGAAATCGTGCATTCGCAATGAGTTTGTGAAGGATATGTTTATATTGTTATCTGAAGTAACAATTGACTTAGTATGCTTATAAAAAATTATTACGTATATCTAAGCTTTTTTAAACGCATTCGTGGAAACATCTCTAGAATGCAGGGTGTAAAACAAATCAATTTCAAAAACGCTGTACTTATATCCTGTAAAAATACACTGTCACGACACGAAAAAGACCGACCGCAGGGATGTATTGGCGTCTCTTTCTCTCTAATAGCCTTTTAACCGTTGTTGAGACGTTCCGCGTTTTATGTTACGAGTGCGTCGTAAAATAAAAGTGCATCAACTCGGCCTGCCGTTTGCATTGTCCGCGATTACAATCCGACCGAATTTAAAACAAAACCTCCTTAGACTTGTCTGTGGGCAACCCACGACTATTCAACTTGTCCGCATAACGAGGGTTCCTTTACGATTATTTAGTCGTAAAAATCAAAGTTATAGGCTATTTATACTCGTAACTGTATGTTAATCTTTGTTTTACGAGTGCGCGGTGCCTTATTATTTAATCGTTAATCATTTGAGGCCTTAGTTTTATATACAGCTTGTGTTTTAATTTAATCTCTGTAATTTTTTTTTTAGAACGAACTTTTCTACATATTTTCTATGTTGCACTGATCAAGTAATACCTAAATTTATGCTTACGTGAAATTTCAAATTTGTGAAGTTAGCATGGGATACTTGGACACTTTCAACGATCGTTACAGTAAACAATTTGATAAGTTTAGGAGAATGTGGTAGGTACTGGGAGTCGCAGGACTTATTTCCATAACTTTCGCAGTGGAATCTCACCGCAACAAAGACATTAAGCACCAATGTCAGAATCGAAAACAATATTCTACACATCGTTCAGTGTCCTATAAATCTGCTTACTTTATTACAACGGATAAGGCGTAAGACCGATTAACAGTTGATATAAATCAAACTTTATTTCCCTCAGGTAAGGTTTGGTTTTCTTAGTTCACAGATCTGGAGATAGCAGGATATTTTCCGTAATATCTTAAATGTCGTTGAATCAACTGCGCCGGCGCATGTGATTGCATTGCATTTGCCTTGTTATTACTTGAGGCGACTGAGTGAGTTATTTCGAATTATTCATAAGCTTTATTTTCAACTTTGTTGTTATTCGTAAATGAAATGGAAAGTTCAGGTAGGTACCCAATTATGACTATCATTGCTTCGATTAGATATTCAATAGAAATCTATTGATTTTCTTTGGTGTTCGCTTTTCGCTCAAATTTCGAAGAGATGGATAGATGTTACAGTAAGCTAACTTCCCAGGGTTTTCTAGCACTAGTAGCCAACCTATTAAGCCTTAATAGGAGTCCCTTATTTTTTTTTATTGCATATTTTCCATAATAGTCCAAATAAATGGAATAACATTTGATAATATTAAGAAAAAAGGACTTGCGAAAACGTTTGTTATGTGATTGAATATGGTGGTATAAAATTTGATTATATAATATTCTGAATAAAAAAATGACTGATACTTGTGTCACCTAAAGGAAAAGTCTGTTTTCAGTCACGGTATGTACCATATTGGAGTCATAATATATTTCATACATCAAGGTTACATGGAATGTTTATTGATTGTAAAAATTAATACCAATCCCAAGTTCTTTCTATACAGCGATTATTTACCCTAGCTATACCTGGCAGTGTATTAAAATATGACCAAATTTTGAGGAAAATAAATTACTAGAAGTAAACTTAATCTGGAAATGCTATATATTTATCTTGATGGTTTTGAATCGCTTTTTAAAGGAAATTCATAAACAAATGCCTACGCACTGTGCGATCACGATAGCTTTTAACACGCGAACAAATTCAATTTCTATGTTGAAGTTCGCGCCTCGTTGCTTTATCGTCGTTTGTTTCCAATACATTCATCGCAGCGGCTATAACTTAACAACTTGGAACCATTTCCATCCACTGCGCCGGCAAGTACGACATCTTCTAAGTCTAGTTCAGATTAGATAGAAGTGTTGCGTACATTTTACTGTACACTTGAGAGAAAAGCGGTGTATTTATATAAATGGATTTGTTAGAACAGATTATTAGCAGAATGATATATAAAAGTAAATTCTCATTTTACCTTAAAATTTTAAAAGTTTAAATTGTATAGGTGTCCATATAGGTACCTATGTAATTGTTTTGCAGCCTATTTTTCGGAACTTTTAAGTATCTCTTTTAAATTTGTATGGCTGCTAGAAAGGTATATGACTACCAAGTTTGACAGTTTGTGCCCTGTTCTTCGAACAGACCAGTAGTGCAAGAACACCGAATGGCGAAATGCCAAGGCGGTGGTGTCTAACCAGGTGGGTAAGACAGACTTGCCACGATAAATCTGTAAAAGGCGTGATACATAGTCGTGCAATAAGACACACGAGTGATGTGAAGGATATATTAGTGTGTGCGTATAATTTTAAAAATAAGAAATTCTTGAGAATCGAAACACTACAGTAATTTAAGGTCCGAAATAAATCGCCTTATATTTCGGTCACGTCCGTTGTCGTGACAGAATATACATCACGTTGAGATAAAAGCCCTTGGTATCGTTGCCTGTGCCCACTCACGATTGAAAAAAAAACAACTTCTGGAACGTTTTTTAGCACTTAGCGCGGATGCGTCTGATTGAATGATATGTGCTCATGCAGTGATTGGATCATTGTCCCTGTGTACGTGATATGCTTTTATTTTACTATTAGTACACAATTTCTTTGTCTTGTGGTATATCGGATGTTAGTGTGTAATTATTGAATGTTTGTAATTATTTTTTTGTTTAATTACTTCTAACATGAACGTTTCAAATAATTTTTTTTAGTTATTTAACTGTTTATATGAAAAGTTGACTGCCTCGTTGGTCGTGTTGGTTGCAAGCGCGACTGCCGATCGAGAGGTCCTGGGTTCAAATCCCGGGTCGA